>JAFLJL010001548.1:0-34371 GCA_018398815.1 Conus ventricosus | reverse complement strand
AAAAAAGCCAAATCAAAGGGATTTTAAATCAGGACCATACATCCACACACACGCAAGACTTACTTTTCGGAGGTTGCAAAGGAAGATAGTTTCGGTTAAATCTTAAACCAACTTCTGCCATGAAACCAATAGGAAAAGATCCTCGCTGTCCTCCTCCGCCCAGTAGTCATAGGGGTTTGTCCAGCCATCAAATGGATCAGGAGGGTCCCCCTTTCCCTTATACCTGGTTTATGTCAGCTGAGGCAAAAGTTTATGTCTTTGTGTTAGTTTAAAACTGTCACTGAAAAGAAAAGGAGACATTTCAGTTCATATTTCAAAAATTAAAGCAAGCCATGATGATACCATTTCAGAAATTACTGTAAAAAATTTAATGATCATTTTAAAATTCAGTGAACTGTTTTGTCTTGAAATGGGCATTTTTTCCACATATAGTACAAACCATAAGAAAAGAAATACCCGCTCGTAACAGATCCATGCAAGAGCACTCATGAACAAACATAAACACACAGGTAATCTTTTTTTCCCTCCTATTTTTCTCTTTTCTTTTTCTGACAAACACCTGCTGTCTGCTGACGAATCTTGTCTGACACCACTGGAAATTTTCCACCTCCTTGTTTGGGGTTTCCTGTGACTCCAGTAGTCTGCTGCCCAGACTGTGCCTACTTTTTTAAAAACGCTAATGATCATGGGGCTGCTTGATTTTTTTTTGTGCTGGGAAAGTCCCACAGGCTGAATATGCCTTCGACTTGTTGATACCACTTCTCATCTTCCACCCACCTCATGGCTTTAAAACCCCCAACTGCTAATTCGGGGCCCTTGTCCACAACTACACCCTGGCTTGTCCCCACTGCAGCCTCAGCACCATGATCCACCGGCACAGTCCAGTGATGAAGAGGCAACCCACCAGAGGAGATACTGCTCTCTTGCCCAGCCCACTGTAGTAGTGTTCAGGGGTCCCCTGTTCTGATCCAACCCCATGTAGGAAAACAACCAACTAAGCCGACTACCAATGACAATAATTGTTCAGCTGTGGAACCAGCATGGATGAACGGGCCCCCTCTAGAGGTTGCCACCATGTGCGACCAACAACTAAAACCCATGTACTTGCTCATTAGGCAACTTGACACGATCCTATAAGAAAATAGATCAGAAAAGGAAATCAAAACGAGAGATCACCATGACAGTAGAGAAAGGGGGGTTTCACAGAACTTGAAACTTTCTTTAAAGCTGACTGATGACAATGGGGAAATGTTGAAGATGATGTTGGGAGGTCCTTTCCCGGGTCTGAGACTGCATGACAGGGCGCAACTCTACATTTATTTTTCATATAATTCCCGGCATCAACCAGGCTTGAGAGATACAGGCACCTCATGTTGGTCAGGAAATTTGAGCAGCACCTCAGAGACGCACCCACTGAGTGGATGAGGCCGCCCTGTGTGGTCCAACTTCCCAGTTGAGCCCATAGCAATCTCAACTGTGGGAAAGGAGCTGGTTGGGGCAGAAAAATCCTAAAAATCCCATGGCTCTGAT
This sequence comes from Conus ventricosus, assembly GCA_018398815.1. Classification (NCBI taxonomy): domain Eukaryota; kingdom Metazoa; phylum Mollusca; class Gastropoda; order Neogastropoda; family Conidae; genus Conus; species Conus ventricosus. The sequence continues at coordinate 32,841 of JAFLJL010001548.1, read as the reverse complement.
GGGAACTGAACCCAACAACTTCCCACCAGGAATCAAGAAAGCAAACATAGTCCAAGCAGCTGGTGTTGATGAAAAGATTTCTTTAGTTTCCTTGCTAAAGAGATACCATTTTGATCCCAACAATTCAAAACAAAAGGCAACCTCTGTCTGCTTCTCAGAATTCTACACACCCAAACAATGCCAGGAATTTTCTGCCTCTGGAGCAGTCAGCAGGCAAACGCAGATGTATGATTAATAAAGTTTGACTTGGATTACTTACTCTACACCTTTTTCTTTTTATAGTTTAAAGGTAAGAATGACATTTGTCCTTCTCCACTGTTTTGCTGTTTCCGTGCTAACCAAGCAAACGAGAAGAAGACTGTCTTCTCTTGTGTGTGGTTGTACTGGTTCTGTTTACAACAATGTTGTAATTAGCTATAAGTACTTGAAAGTATTGTGAAGTCGATTTTTTCATAATTATGTTGTAATATTAGCTATAAGGTACTTGAAAGTATTGTGAAAGCAAAGTTCTTGTTTGCCCCTTTTTGTTGAAATTCAAAATGCTAAAACTGCGTGTCAAGAACTGTTGTGTGCACATGAAGAACACACGGTAGGCAGAAAAAAATGCTGCTGCTATGGGAAGACTCATCATGAAAGAACTGATCAGTTGCACATTGATGATTTTCTTTCTACTAACCCACTATAAACTCAAGCTTAGTCAAAGGACTTACAGAGGGCCCCTCAGCATCCCCAGAGACAGACACAGAGAGAGGGGGAGAGTGTCATAATATGACAGTCATCTCACCAATTGTTGCCACAGCCCACCATACTGGGGTTCTGTCTGTCCAAGGCCTCCAGTCGCATGCCTATCTCAGCTCCGAGCTTCCATGAACTGAAATAAAGTTGATCCATCCGTTTGAAAAAAAAAGTCAATTAGTCAATGATTAACACAGTCAATTAATCAAATAGTAAGGTAAACCCATTAGTCAATCAAACATGTAAATCCACCAATCAATCATCCAACCATAAGCAAATCCACCAATCTATAAAGTCAATCCCAATACTCAATAAAGTCAACAAGTCCAGTCAATTCACTGAAAAATCAACCAATTAATCTACTATTCCATCCATCAATAAAATCAAACCACCCATCTATAAAAAAACCCCAACAACAATCTAAACATGTCAATCCATTTATCAATCAATCTGTTCCATCATCAATTAATAAAGGAAATCCATCAATTGATCAGTGGTCAATCAATCAAATCAGTAAATGGACTTATTTCCCAACATCATGAAAATGCTGTTTCAGGGATGTATGCTTTATTAACAATTAAACAACCATCTGCCCTTTTACAACCCATTCAGCATAGCTTGAGAAGAACTGAGCGTTAAGACGCCACTTTTCAACTGAGGGAGTTTTAATTCTAGCAGGTGCCATTTGGACTTACCCCTGAAAACATTTCTGACTTACTCCCGAAAAGTCACCTCTATGGTTTATCATAGAGGTCAGCAACACACAGACCACTATGGTCAGTCAAGAGTTAGCAACACACAGACCACTACGGTCAGACACACACATCAGCAACACACAGACCACTATGGTCAGTCATAGAGGTCAGCAACACACAGACCTCTATGGTCAGTTATATATGTCAGTAACACACGTACCACTACGGTCAGTCATACACATCAGCAACACACAGACCTCTATGGTCAGTCATAGACGTCAGCAACACACAGACCTCTATGGTCAGTCACAGACATCAGCAATACACAGACCACCATGGTCAGTCACAGACATCAGCAATACACAGACCACCATGGTCAGTCACAGACATCAGCAATACACAGACCACCATGGTCAGTCATAGACATCAGCAATACACAGACCACTATGGTCAGTCATAGACATCAGCAATACACAGAACCACTATGGTCAGTCATAGACATCAGCAATACACAGACCACCATGGTCAGTCATAGACATCAGCAATACACAGACCACTATGGTCAGTCACAGACATCAGCATATACATAGACCACCATGGTCAGTCACAGACATCAGCAATACACAGACCACCATGGTCAGTCACAGACATCAGCAATACACAGACCACTATGGTCAGTCACAGATATCAGCAATACACAGACCACTATGGTCAGTCACAGACATCAGCAATACACAGACCACCATGGTCAGTCATAGACATCAGCAATACACAGACCACATGGTCAGTCATAGACGTCAGCAACACACAGACCACTATGGTCAGTCATAGACATCAGCAATACACAGACCACAATGGTCAGTCACAGACATCAGCAACATACAGACCACTATGGTCAGTCATAGACATCAGCAATACACATACCACTATGGTCAGTCATAGACATCAGCAACACACAGATCATTATGGTCAGTCATAGACATCAGCAACACACAGACCACATAAGATAAGATAAGATAATGTTGCTTATAGCCCAGCCGACCGCAGAGGGCCACATCAGGGCTGTCACCACGTTAAAATCAACTCACCAGTCATTTAAAAAAAAAAAAAAAAAAAAAAAAAAAAAACCTTTCACACATCTCGTTAAATGACATCGTCTACAAACGAACCAGAAACTTTGTTAAAAATCCTTCTTCCGTAAAATCTCAAATCAGATGAAAAATGTTAATTTCTCTCAAAAACCCAAGGATCACGTCAGGCGGGACATCCCTGAACAGGATCTTCATGGACTCCCGCTGTAAAATGTTTGTGTCTCACATCGTGCAAGTCCCAACACTCTAAAAGAACATGTTTCATTGTGAGTGGTGCATGACATGGAATGCACCACGGAGCTTCCTCACTCTTTAAAAGGTAAGAATGGGTAAAATACGAATGGCCGGTGTGCAGCCGGCACAGAACCGTTTCTCTTTACGACCACCCGACGTAGATGGGAGGAAGTCTTTAAGGTTTGGACGGATCTGAAAGAGTTTGTTATTCGTCTGTGTGTTCCAATCCTCCTGCCAGAGGTCTCTCACATAATCGTTAATTTGGGTTTCACATCTGAGCAGGGATATAAGTGTTGGACAGTTTCTCTCTTGTGGCGTTCTTGGCTAAACGATCAACCATTTCGTTCCCGCCGATGCCAACATGGCCAGGAACCCAAGCAAGAGTAATGTTGTAACCGTCCGCCTTCAACTTGCTAAAAAGTTCAAAAAAAAGTAAAAGTTCTGGATGCTGAAGGTTGCGGCCAGCTATGGCCTCCAAAGCTGACAGCGAATCCGACAGAACCAGAAAGTCCCTCCTCGAAGAATGGGAGATTATCTTCAAAGCCAGTACTAGAGCAGTAAGTTCAGCAGAATAGACAGAAGCATCTGAATGTATATGTTCCAACAATATCTGAGAAGGAGCCCCAGGGCAGTAGGCTGCACAGGCCACTCCATCCTCAGACTTGGAACCGTCAGTGAAAACTTTTTGATAGGATGGAATTTGGAACAGAGCTCGGCATACAAAGCCTTGTATGCCAGAGAGCTGGTAGACTCCTTACGGTAAGCTGCGAGATCAAAACGAATCTCTGGTGTGAAAAAGGTCCATGGAGGTTGATCCGGAAACTTGGAAAAATCGGAAACATACTCCCAGGTCTATACCTGCATTCCGCACGTGAGGCTGCATACGAAGCCCAAACGGCGGAATACATTTCGGGTTTGTTTCAAACTTACTTTGGAACGGAGGGTCAAAAACACAGTCATAGGCAGGATTCTGCGGTTCTGAGAACAGTCGGATGTAATAATTCAAAGACAGTTTCAGCCTGCGATTGGACAGTGAAGGTTCACCTGCCTCTGCGTACAGGCTGTACACAGGGTGGTGCGGAACGCTCCAAGACAGAGACGAAGCCCTTGATGGTGGATAGGGTCCAAGAGTTTGAGGTAAGATGATCTTGTGGAGCCGTACACAGCACAACCGTAGTCCAGTTTAGAACGGACCAGGGCTCTGTAGAGGTGCAACAAAGTTTTCTTATCAGCGCCCCAGTCGGTGTGTGCTACGACCCGCAGAATATTCAGTGCCTTTTGGCAAGCAGTTTTGAGATTTTTAATATGGCTGAGAAAGTTAAGTTTTTGGTCAAAAATGACTCCCAGAAATTTGGCCTCTTTAACAGCTGGAATGGGAGATTTCCCGACGTGAAGTTCGGATCTGGAAAAAACTGACGGAAATTATGGAAGTGAATACACTGGGTTTTTGTAGCAGAAAAGGTGAAACCGTTTTCATCCGCCCACTGATGGATTTTATCTACGCAAAGCTGGAGCCTGCGCTGGACACTCGGGTACAGGCTTCCAGTTGCGTAGACAGCAAAATCATCCACAAACAATGAGCAGTCTGAACCCTGCTGAACTGATTTCACAATGTTGTTGATTTTAATACTAAAGAGGGCAGGAGACAGTATGCTTCCCTGGGGAACACCCAACTCCTGCTCGTGGACATCAGAGAGAGTGGTGCCAACCCGGACCTGAAACTGTCGTTCTGCCAAAAAATTTTGAATAAAATGAGGAAGATGACCTCGAAAACCCAGATCGTGGAGATCATGAAGTATCCCCGACTTCCAGGTGGTATCGTAGGCCTTCTCCAAGTCGAAGAAAATTGCCACTGCATGCTGTCTGTTCAAAAAAGCGTTCCTAAGTGTAGATTCCAGACGAATCAAATGGTCAACTGTACTACGATGTTTGCGGAAACCACACTGTTCTTTCGCCAAAGGCCATCGGTTTCGAGTTTCCACATGAGCCTAGCATTGACCATTTTTTCATCAATTTACAGACACAGCTGGTCAAAGCTATGGGACGGTAGTTAGATGGATTAGACAGATCTTTTCCAGGTTTGGGGATGGGAATAATGAGGGCTGTCCGCCAAGAGTGTGGAAAGCAACCTGTAGTCCACACGTGGTTGTATACCTGTAACAGGATGTTCAGACCTTCTTGCGGAAGATGTTTCAATAGTTGATAATGTATGTCATCTATACCTGGAGAGGAATCGCTGCAAGAGAGTAAGGCAGATTTCAGCTCGTTTAATGTGAAAGGAAGATTGTAGTCTTCCATGTTGTCGGATGAAAAGTTGCAGGGCGATTTTTCTTTTAGGGCTTTGTTTTTGACAAAAGTGACTGATTTATTAGAAGAGGAGGAATTCTTTTCAATGGTTGAAGCAAGCAGATTAGCAACTGCTTTCTTCTCTGTTATTAAAGAATCCGAAAACTTGAGATGGTTCACAGTGGGACAGGTGTTCTTCCTTTGATTTTCTTAATGATGTTCCACACTTTTTTCTTAGAAGTTTTTGATGTCAGCCTGGAGCAGAAGCTTTCTCCAGGACCGACGTTTACTGATTTTAAAAGTGTGTCTCGATTTGGCACGGAGTTTTTGATGGGCTCGAGCGTTGGGACCCGAAGGTCGTTGGTATACCTGACGCTGAGCCCGTTTTCTAACTTTGGAAATTTGTTGGCATTCTAAATCAAACCAGGGTGTTTTTGGCATTTGAAGTTTATTGGAAGACACTGGAATACAGGTCTAGCACATTTAATCATAGTGTTAGTCAGTGATTCAGCTGGGTCAGGACTCTGAAAAAAATCAGTGTCCTGGAACTCCTTAGAAACAGTGGCTGCAAATAGATCCCAGTTTGCTTTCTTATAATTTAAATGCTGAGAGACAGAGACGTGTTCAGTTATTACAGTTGTAGAAGGACAGGGAAATGGTCACTTCCGTGCAGATCGTCATGGACAGACCACTCATAGTCCAGGACCAGCGAGGGATCACAAACCGACAAATCTAAACACGAAAGTGAACCTGTGGAAGAATGGAGGTAAGTTGCAGATCCGTCGTTCAGACAACACAAATCCAAATCCGAAAGGACATCCTCAATCAGCAGACCTCTGGATGACGAACCGGTACTACCCCAAAGAGGGTTGTGACCGTTAAAGTCACCCAACAGCAAAAAAGGTCGAGGGAGTTCCTCTATCAGACTGACAAGGTCCTGACGACAAACCGGGACAGAAGGTGAGAGATAAAGAGAACAGATTGTCACAGTCTTGTGGAGAGTGACTCTCGCAGCTACAGCCTGAAGGGAGGTAGACAGAGTGACAGGACTATACAACAAAGTTTTGTGTAGGAGAAGGGCAACACCCGCCCGACAGTCCCAACGTGGATGGTTGTGCAGGTTTCGAAAGAATATTAAAGCCAGAAAGAGTAAAGGTCTTCTGGCTTTGAAGTTGAGTTTCTTGAAGAGCCACGACAGAAGGTTTTAGAGACTGACACAGAAGCTGCAGCTCCTCGAAGTTGGAATTTAGACCACGGATATTCCAATGGAATATTGTATTATCCATGGTGCAGAGGGCGAAAAGGAGAGAGATCAGGTCATCTCCTCCTCAACATCTGCTGCTAAAAGCTGTAAATTTGTTGCTTAATTTCACTGGACTATCTGCAGACCTGCTGGCAGACTTGCCAACAGGTGAAGTAGGTCTGGGTTTGGGAGACGGTGGAGGTTTCTTCCTTATCTCCACCATCTCCACACTGGGTTGAACTCCCTTGCCCGCATGGGCACTGGACAGAGGAGTTCGAGGTCGGGGTGCTGGTTTTTTAATCTGCCCAGCAGCAGATGTTGTAGACTGCTGGCAGTCTGAGGGGTGGCGGATTTTTGGCCTCCACCAGGGCACTCACTTTGGGATGAGAGGTGGTGGACCTGCTTCCACCAGAGCTGACAGTTTTTCCTTGCAATGTCTTCGAAAACGTAAAGTTATCAGTCTGACAGCAGACTGACCGAGTTGGAACTGTTGGAACTTTCTTACGGCCGAAGCATACGAAGAAGCTGTCGGCGACTGACTGCCCACAACCTGCTTGCGGGCTTCAAAAAAGGAGATCTTCTTTTCTGTCTTAATCCTTTGTATTGCAGATTCCTGAATCCACAGAGGGCAATTCCGTGAAGAGGAGGGATGGTCGCCACCGCAGTTTGCACAATGTGCCGGATCTTTACACGGCCCATCATGGGTTGCCTTGCAGCAAATACCACACACCTCCTGCCCAGAACAACGGTCTCTGACATGGCCAAACTTCTGGCATCGGAAGCACCTCAACGGGGACGGAACGTACAACAGAACCCGGACAATCAGGTAGCCGACTTTGATGACCGGAGGCAGCACAGGGTTGCAGAATGTCAGAAAGGGGTGTTGGTGTCCACTCTTTCTGCACCCTTCTTTACTGTCACCCTGCGTACCTCCGTCACACCCTGGGATGCCAGCTCCGTTTTGATCTCTGCCTCAGAAACACCTGATAATTCCCTGCAGCGAATCACTCCTTTTGATGAATTAATTGTTTGTGGGGAGTTACCCTGATCTCCCGGTCCACAAGTTTCGTTGCCTTCAGCAGCTGTTCAGATTGCTTTTGTGACTTACATTGAATAAGAAAGGAACCATTCCTCAACCTCTTGATGGACCGAGGGTCACCTGCTATACCTTGAAAGCCCTTTTGGATAGCAAAAGGGCTCAAAGCTGAAAGGGGTCGTTCTTGCTCCGTTCCTTCCATAACGAGCCAGGAAGCCCCAAAAACCTGTCTTCTGTCGTACCTCCATATCCGAATCGCTGTCAGAATCGAAATCCCCTGAAATAGGGGATGCTGCCTTCCTCTTTTTTGGGGGATGTGTTTAGAAAAAGCCATATTGAGTGAATTTGTGTTTCATCCCTCCCTTACCCACCCACCTTGGAGTCCAACTAAGGGCCAGGGCCAAGAAACCAATGTCTTGACCCCTTCCAGGCTTCGGGAGAGACATACGACAAGCAGAAGCAACCAACCCTATCCCCCCTGATCATGCTCAACTCCCGGGAACAGAGAGCTGAGCACTGCAGGGGTTTACTTGGCCAGCTGGGGAACTGCCCGTCTTGACCCAACCCCAAGAAGGGGAGCCGATTAGTACACCCGGCCAAGTGTACTCCCTGTCTAGGAGAGGTCCGAGCCAAAGTGATTGTGTTGAGAGCGCTGGCCCTCTCAATCACCAGGATCTCATTCCCCTCCGACACAGGTCGCACCGCACGGCAAACGCGGCGGATCTTAAGGAGACCACAGAGAGAAAAGGAGTGTGGAAAAGAAGACTTGAAGGGGAGACGAAGATAGAAAAGAGCCAAATAAGGGAGGCAGAAAACAAGAAAAGGAGAAAGGCGGTTACTCTTAGTCAGGATCCTCACCCTTAGCCTATCTGACATGGGAAGCCCTACCAGGGCATCAACTCCTTACCACGTTACGCTTAGGCCAAACAGCATCTGCACCTCTCAGGCCTAGAAGCAGTGTGAAAAAAACAGCCTATCTCCAAGTATGATGCCCCCGCCAGCAAAGCCTAAGGGATCACTGGACCACGCAAACCCTCCGACCACGACAAGGTCGCAACCCCCCGGAGGGCACAGACCACTATGGTCAGTCATAGAAGTCAGCAACACACAGACCACTATGGTCAGTCATAGACGTCAGCAACACACAGACCACTATGGTCAGTCATATGATGTCAGCAACACACAGACCACTATGGTCAGTCATAGACGTCAGCAACATACAGACCACTATGGTCAGTCATAGACGTCAGCAATATACAGACCACTATGGTCAGTCATAGACGTCAGCAACACACAGACCACTATGGTCAGTCATAGACGTCAGCAACATACAGACCACTATGGTCAGTCATTGACGTCAGCACACGGCGGCGCCGGCACACTCAGACCAACTGCATTTAGTTCGCTCAACGCTTTGCCTTTTGACCCCAGCTAGGCAGTAACCAGTCAGCCACCGCACTTCCAGACGCGCATTCTTTTCTCAGCGAAGACGCTGTAACTGCTGTGTGTGTGTGTGGACGCTTCGAGACTGGTGCAACATCATTAAGTTATATTTACTGTACAGTTGTTTTTAGACTATAATTTCTGTGTGTCAGCAATAGCTCAGTGAGTACTTGAGAATGTGACAAAAACTGGCATTTCGATCAGCTCTGTGAGTACCATAATTAAGCATGTGTTTTAAAACTTTCTGACAGAACTTTGCGACCAGCCTGCGCGTGCCTGCGTCGTTGGCTGTGATGTGCTTTTAAGCCGAAGTAGGTCAAACATTGGGAAGCATCTTTGTGAATGAAAAGTTGGCGTTTGTAAAGGGGTCGTATTTACACCGTTGTATACACACATATTTCTTCATTGTTGCTACATTTTATATGTACTATGGTTGCATGTAGAGCAACGTAGGCCTAATTAAAGGGAAACGTAGAGGATGACATAATTACTACAAACAAAATAACACTACTGATAACAGTAATGGTAGTAGGCCTAACAGTAATAAGTAAACAATTATCATAATTATAATAATACTTCATTTCCAATCACTACTACTATTTCTATCGGCAAATTCAAATTAAAGTGTGCTGTTGGTAGTACCATTAGGGTGTTTTTATTTGTGTGTGTGTGTGTGTGGTGTGTGTGTGTGTGTGTGTGTGTGTGTGTGTGTGTGTGTGTGTGTGTGTGAGAGAGAGAGAGAGAGAGAGAGAGAGAGAGAGAGAGGGGGGTGGCCGAAAGGATTATGGAACAAAACGGTCATTCTCTCACTGTACATTTAGAACGTTTAAAGGTCTTGTGTAGACTGTGTGGGAAAAGGTCTAAGAGATTAAAGAAAGATAAAAACAAATCAGTGGTAACATGTTTGAGTGTTGCTTCTGAAATAAATGTAATCTTCAATGTGAATGTTCTGGAAGATAGGGAGGAAGTACATTCAAAAATAGTCTGTGTGTTTTGTGCAAGAACTTTGAAAAATCTGATAAACCGCAAAAATTCAACTACAGCAAAGAGCCGTGCATTGGCAGAATTTGAAAAAGCCTCAAAATTATGGCACCTGTTTGACCCCAGTTTATCTGTCAGTCAGTGTGCGCTATGCACTCACTTTCAACAGCAGAGTAAAGGTGGGAGACCAGAGAAAAAGATAAAGAAATCTGCCGTTTCAAACAGTATTCCCAACCAGCAAAACGAAAGTGCCAATCAAAACTCTGATCTTGATAGTGATATTTCATTTTCTGTCTCATCTGAAGCCACATCAACTCCGACAAAGTCCCTAGAACTGTATCAGTGCAGACTGTCCAGCTGGCATCAATGAAGCATTATCTCCAGTCAAAAAACAAGTTTCCTTTTGTGTCACATCTGATGCCACATCAACTCCACCCAAAGATTCAAGAGGCGCATCAGTGCAGACCGTTCCAACTGGCATGACAAAGCATTGTCTCCATCAGAAAAAGAATCCTCAGGCCTTTGAGTCAGCTGAAGGCACCACTAACAAACACAGAAGAAGCTTATTTCACAAAACTTGCCCGCATTAAGCTCTCACAGTCCAGTGATAAAATGACTGTCACAATGCCAAACTGGTGGACAGCCGATTGTGCTGAAAAAAATTACAAAACCTCGGAAAGCAGTCAAGTGAAGCTCGAACACCACTCAGGAAGAAGCGAGCAAAAGAAATGAACAAAATTCGTTTGAATGTATCAGGAGACACTGAACAAGATGCGGCCAAACAACATGGCACAGAACTGAAGACGGCAAGCAAAGTACGCAAACAGCTGGTTCTTAATGAAGCGAAATGCGGTCAAGTATCTGTAACTGCAAAACAAGGTCTTGCCCTTCGTGCGGCACTTGGCCTCAGTTTGACAAAGTTGTTGGCATCCGTTAGTCTCGGAGACGATGGATTTGCGCCCTTTACAAATGTTTCCTTTGTCAATACAGCGTCTGCTGTGGCTGTATAGACCCACATGGGAGTGGCAGTCTCTGCTGCATTTGATGCACTTGAAGGCCGAGTCAGCTGCTGGCAGCAGCTGCTTGTTCTTTCTCTGTGCACGCTTTGCATCGTCAAGCTTCCGGAGCTTCTCTTCGCCAGCTTCCAGCCCAGTGTTCACAGTGTGTCTCCAGCTGGATCTGTCCTGAGCAAGCTCTTCCCAGGTGTTGGTTGTCGATGTCGAGAGCCTTCAGGTCGCGCTTGCAAACATCCTTGAAGCGGAGTTGTGTCTTCCAGTTGTTCTCTTGCAGAGGCAAGCTCTGCGTACAGAATGTCTTTGGGGATCCTGCCGTCGTCCATTCGACGCACATGACCAAGCCACCTGAGGCGACGCTGACGGAGAAGAGTGGTCATGCTGGGAATCTTTGCACGCTCAAGCACATCGTTGTTTGTCACGCGATCACTCCATGTGATCCCAAGTATGCGCCGGAGACAGCGCATGTGGAAGGCACTCAGCCTCTTCTCTTGTGAGGCATACAGGGTCCAGGATTCGCTGGCGTACAGGAGAGTGCTTAGCACACAGGCTCGGTACACAGCAATCTTGGTGTTCAATGTTAACATGCTGTTGTTCCACACTCTCTGAGATAGTCTGGCCAGGGTGGTAGAGGCCTTGCCAATCCTTCTGTTGATCTCTGTATCCAGAGAGAGGTTGTCGGTGATGGTGGAACCGAGGTACGTGAACTGGCTAACGGCCTCTAATTCATGGTTGTTGATGGTGATGCGGGGTTGTTCAGCATCCTGAGCCATCACGTTCGTCTTCTTCAAGCTTATTGTCAGGCCAAACATCATCACAAGCCTTTGCAAAACGGTCCATCGACTCTGTAACTCTGCTTCGGTGTGGGTGGCCAGAGCAGCGTCATCTGCAAACAGCATGTCTCTGATGGTCCACTACCCGTAACTTTGCTCTTTGCCTTCAGCCGAGCCAGGTTGAACAGTCGGCCATCTGATCGGGTGTGAAGGTGAACACCCTCAGTTGATGTTCCAAAGGCGTGCTTCAGCAGGACAGCGAAGAAGATGCCGAAGAGGGTGGGAGCGAGGACACAGCCCTGTTTGACTCCACTGCGTATGTTGAAGGCATCTGATGTCGAGCCGTCGTACTGCACTGTGCCTTTCATGTCGTCGTGGAAAGACTGGATCACACTCAAAAGTCTTGGTGGGCAGCCTATCTTCGCTAGGACGTTAAAGAGACCATCTCTGCTGACAAGATCAAATGCCTTGGTCAGGTCAATGAAGGCCAGAAAGAGGGGCTTGTGCTGCTCTCTACATTTCTCTTGCAGCTGTCTGATGGAGAAGACCATGTCGATGGTTGATCTCTCGAGCGGAACCCGCACTGCGACTCTGGTACACTCTGTCAGCGAGCTTCTGCAGCCTGTTCAGGACGACTCTTGCAAATACTTTGCCTACAATGCTCAGGAGAGATATTCCTCTGTAGTTATTGCGTCACTTTTGTCGCCTTTGTTCTTGTATAATGTGACAATTATTGGCATCTCTCATGTCTTGAGGTACTGCTCCTTCCTCCCAGCACTGACAAAGGAGGTTGTGCAGGTGTTCAAGCAGTGCACGCCGCCACACTTGATGACTTCTGGTGGTATGCCATCCTTCCCTGGTGCTTTTCCTGAGGACAGGCTCCGGATTGCTTTCTCTAGTTCTGCCAGAGTGGGTTTCTCATCCAGTTCCGCCATGAGGGGAGGCTTTCAATCGCATCAAGGGCCTCGTCGGTGACGTGGTTCTGTCTGGAGTACAATTCGGAATAATGTTCCACCCATCGCTCCATCTGCTTGTCCTTGTCCTGGATGGTCTCGCCCGTGGCAGACTTCAGTGGAGCTGTAGTCTTCTTGGTGGGGCCCATTGCTTTTTTGATGCCGTCGTACATGCCCTTGATGTTTCCAGTATCAGCCGATATCTGGATGCTTTGACATAGCTGGAGCCAGTAGTCGTTAGCGCACTGCCTTGCTAATCTCTGTACTTTGCTCTTTGCAGATCTGTACACCTGCAGGGTTCTCTGGCTGGGGGATCGCTTGTATTCCAGGTGGGCGCTGCGGCGTTCTTCTATGGCTGGAGTGAGTGTGGAGGAGTTGGCCTCAACCAGTCGTTGTTCTTGGTCTGCTTTTTTTTCCAAAAATCTTCATGGCAGTGCTGTGTACTGTCTCTCTGATGTAGTCCCATCTCTCATGGGCTGAGCCACCGGGAGGGTCTGATTCGAACACCTCGGAAGGGCTTGGGTAAATTCCGCCGCCTTGTCAGGATGTGTGGTCTTGTTCGCATCGATGCGAGGTTTGCCTTCAGGCCTAGAGCGATGTATCTTCTTAGGCTGGAGCTTGATCTTGCAGCACACCAGCGAGTGATCGGTGTCGCAGTCGGCGCTGTGGAAGGTGCGAGTAAAAAGGACACGCCTCAAGGCAGACCGCCTGATGATAATCAGGTCTAGCTGGTGCCAGTGCTTGGAGCGAGGGTGTCTCCATGACACTTTCTGCTGAGGCTTTGTCTGGAAGAAGGAGTTGGTGATGCTGAGGTCGTGGTATGAGCACATCTCCAAGAGTCGCTGCCCATTTTCATTCATCTTTCCCACACCAAACTTTCCGAGACAGGAGGGCCAGGAGTCATGGTCAGCGCCCACTCTGGGCATTGAAGTCACCCAGCAGTAACAGTTGCTCGTCTTTGGGGATCCTCTGGATAAGTGAGTCAAGCTGGTCGTAGAACTCATCCTTTGTTTCCTTGGTGGCGCTGAGTGTTGGCGCATAGACGCTGATCAGGTTGACGGGACCAGTGGTGGTGTTGAGGCGGAGTGATAGCAGTCTTTCAGTTCCTTGTTGGCAGGGTTCTATCATCCCTAGCAAGGAGTTCCGGACAGCAAATCCAACGCCATATTCTCTGGTGTCTTCAGCGCAAAGTACAGACTGCACAAACAGTTCCTTGTTGGCAGGGTTCTATCATCCCTAGCAAGGAGTTCCGGACAGCAAATCCAACACCATATTCTCTGGTGTCTTCAGCGCAAAGTACAGACTGCACAAACAGTTCTATAGGAGGCTCGGGGTACAGTTTGCCAGTGAACAGAAAAGAAAGGAAAGAACAAGTCAAAGCACAGTGTGCAGAAGTAGAATGTCAGATGAGAAGTGTGGAGGTCTGGAATGAGATTGATGGGATTATGGAACTGGTTCCAACACCTTCTGCAGGCATTAAGGATGTCCCAGCATTTGTCACCAAACATGCTGGATGCTTATGACAATCAAGGCCGATTTAACATGGCATGATGAGAGTATTCCAGAGAACAAAATCTGGATCAAGATTGGCGGTGACCATGGAGGCGGATCATTTAAAATGATGCTTCAAATAGCAAACCTGGTGAACGCTAATTCAAAGCATAACACATGCATTATGACCATTGCTGAATGTAAGGACACCCCTGAAAACCTAAGAAGACTGTTGGACCCTTACAAAGAGCAAATTGAAGACCTTGAAAGCATGGAATGGAGAGGCAAACAAACTCGCCTTTTTCTCTTTGGAGGACTATGACTTTTTAACTAAAATGTATGGACTGTCAGGTGCACAGGGGATCCACCCGTGTCTGTACTGCACAACAACGAAGACACAGATGCAGCTGCCCCCTGGAGAACAATGAAGGAAACATCAGCAAGAGAACGGTCAGTCAGATCAAGAGGGACTATCAGAAGTATAAGCGTGCAGGAAAAATGAAATCAAAAGCCAAACTATTCAACAATGTCATCAGAAAACCAGTTTTAGACATAGAACTGAAGCAGGTGACACCTCCCTACCTTCACATCTTGCTGGGTGTTGTCAAAAAACACCATGACCTGCTTGAAGATGAGTGCCATGCTCTTGATGAACGGCTGGCAAGACATTTTGCTTCACTTGATGACATCACTCTTGACAATTGTGAGTATTTCTCAGTACAGTTTCAGCAGCATGTAAAGAGCATAGAGCCATTGGAAAAGAAAAAGAAACTGCTGAGACAACTCCATGCCAAGGCCAGAAGTAAAACTACAAAGGAACTTGAAGAAAGCATAAAAGAACCAAGGAAGAAGTGGAGAAAATGACATCTACAGCCACTTCATTGCTATTCCGTTCTGGGCCAATCACAGCAAATCTAGAAGATGTTCTGCGGGCAAACAAGATCTTCCCACAGGCTTATCATTCCAGGGCCTTTGTTGGGAACCATTGCAACAAGTATCTGAAAGAACCGGTGTACAAAAACATCTGTCAGAGTGTTGCGGAAAAGACAGGAGAATTCCAACTCGCTGGTCCCATACTAAATACATCCAGAAACATTCGTGACGAGTTCACTGAGCTGAATGCCCTCTTCTCTGATGTTCATCGGCGCTATCGCATCAAAGAGCCATCTGTGATGATGAGATTGAAGATATTGAAACATCCATTAAGCGGTACATGGCCTTTTACAGAGAAAAGTTTCCCAAGACTGCCATCATTCCAAAACAACATCTGTTGGAACATCACTGTGTTCCCTGGATCAGACACTGGGGGACAGGAGTGGCACTGCTGGGAAAGCAAGGAGGCGAGGAGACACACGCCACAATCAATGCACTGTTGAGAAGAGTCTGGGGCTTGAAAAACAAACAGCAACAGCTCAAAGTCCTGCTCACAGAGCATCTGACACTGGTGGCACCACAGTTTCATGGACTGATACTGCCACCACGTGAGAAAAAAACACAGCACTGATTACGGGGAAACGTTTTGTAATTGTCAATTTGTACATTCTTTCCCTAAAGCATCTTTATATTTTGTCACTGAACAAAATTCTAAGTATATGTTTCCCAGCAGACTTTTGCAGATCATCCATTTCAGAGCGAGAGGAGAGACAGGTATGAAAATTCATATACGTAAAATTTGTTGAAATGAAAAAAGCATACATAAGTACTATCCCAATTGACACAAAATAATTATGTACATAATCATCTATAGAACGTAAGAGCATTATAATGTTACTTTCAAGTTGACATATGTTCACTGATACAAGTTGAATTGCATGTTTGTAATGGGTGTATATAATAGCTAGAAATATTGACCTTATTTCCAAGATTATGCATATATTGAAAAATATAGGTTTTAAAATTATTACATTAAGTGAGAGTAACTACTGAACATCAACTATATTTTTTGTTTTAGATTTTTTTTTCAAACAGGCAAAGTGTACTTCATGTTAAAGTGTGGGGGTGGGGGGACGGGGTGGGGGTGGGGGCGGTTTGAGAGAGGAGAGGGACAACAGCAAAAGCCCTGTCAGTGTCACACTATTCTGTAACACAAGCCGCTGATCTGAGAGTGTAGGACACACCACGAGACATGTGCAGACAAGACAGTTTGTGTTGTGTTAAAAGTGATAGTGAACAGTTATGTGATGAGAAGTGGATATTGACACAGAACCATGGCTTTACCTTCAAGGGTCGTGAGTACACATGTGTGTGTGTGTGTGCGTGCGTGCGTGCATGCGTGCGTGTGTGTGTGTGTGTGTGTGTGTGTGTGTGCGTTTGTGTGTGTGTGTGTGTGTGGTGTGTGTGTGTGTGTGTGAGTCAGTGTGTGTGTGTGTGTGTGTGTGTGTTGTGTGTGTGTGTGTGTGTGTGTGTGTGGATCTGTTTTGTTCTGTTAAGTCATGCATGCACGTCAGTTTCAATTCAGCTTCTTTCTCTCTCTTCCTCCCCCCCTCTCTCTCTCTCTGTCTCTCTCTCTCTCCCTCCCTCCCCTCCCCGACCCACCTCAGTCTCGTATGCCGTGTGCCGTGTATATGTTGTGTGTGTGTGTGTGTGTGTGTGTGTGTGTGTGTGTGTGTGTGTGTGTGTGTGTGATATCTGTTTTGTTCTGTGAAGTCATGCTGCACGTCAGTTTCAGTTCAGTTTCTCTCTCTCTCTCTCTCTCTCTCCCTCCCCGCCTCAGACTCGTATGCCGTGTGCCGTGTATATGTAATTTTTAGTGTGTGTGTGTGTGTGTGTGTGTGTGTGTGTGTGTATGTTGTGTGTGTGTGTGTGTGTGTGTGTGAGAGAGAGAGAGAGAGAGAGAGAGAGAGAGTGTGTGAGAGAGAGAGAGAGAGAGAGAGAGAGAGAGAGAGATGAGAGAGGAGAGAGAGAGAGAGAGAGAGATTGTTCAGTTGTTGTTGTTGTTGTTGTCGTCGTACCCTGGCTAAAAGACTCCAGGGATCATCCGAACAGCCGAAGTATTTGAACACTATGGCACAAATGCATCAGTGGGGATGAGAACATTACGTGTGTGACCGTTTTTGATTACCCCGCCACATGGGCAGCCACACTCCGACTTTGGGGGATTTGGGAGACTGATATGTTATGCTAGGAGCTTGTCACGACTGAAGACAATCCCCACATAACTATGCAGAGCATAACAACATTTTGATGTAGCCTTGGTGTTCTGGCCTATGTCAATTGGTCTGACACAGCCTTAAGCACAAGGCGTGAGATTGTTCAGTTATGAGTGCAAGCCATTGTCATGTGAAACATTTTCTCTCTGATCATGCTTTTATTGATTTTGTATGTACAAAGCTATCTGTGCATGTCAAGTTCTTCATATATGTATTATTAATCAGTCCTCCCTCCCACCTCCACTCTCCTCCTCTCTCTCTCTCTCTACGTTGTAGTACACTTACATATTATGTTTCCCCAGCCCACCTCACTCCCTACCCCCGCTCTCTCCTTCCTCTTCATTATTATTATTCTCACTTTTATTTTATTTTATTTTTTTGTTATTATTATTTATTGTTGTTGTTTTGTTTATTATTATTCTTATTTTTGTTTTGTTTCATTTATCTTCTATTTTCATTTGATGTTCCTCTATGATTACATGACCGCTTTGCTTGCTTCTTTGATTTCTTACATTAATTGATTTCACTGCATGTTGTAGTCCCTACTCAGGGCGAGGACTGGATGTAAAAAAGCACGTTAGTGCTTATCTATTATCCTCGTAAATAAAGAATTTTGTCTTGTCTTGTCTTGTCTCTCTGCATGCTTTTATTGATTTTGTGTGTACAAAGGTATCCGTGCATGTCTGTTTCTTTATGTATGTATTCTCAATCAGTCATCTCCCCACCCCCAATCTCTCCCTCCCTCTCTCTCTATGTCAGACTCTCTCTCTCTCTCTCTCTCTCTCACTCTCTCTCTCTTCTCTCAGTTTTTGCATGCGCGCCGTTGTACACTGTGCATGTTTCTTTTCTTCCCTATTGATTTTATAAGTGGTAAATTTGCGTGCAGTGTCTTGTGTAGTCATGTTTACTCAACCATTCCTCTCTCACTCTCTTTCTCGTTCTCTCTCTCTCTCTCACAGACACACACGCACACACACACACACACACACACACACACACACACACACACACAAGACACACACACACACACACACACACTCGACTTTGGGTTGCAGCAGTTTTCGTCAAGCGCTGGTCTTGTTTTTGTTTTTGTTTTTTTCCCATTAGTCAGGCTGTTAAAAGTTCATACCTAAACCCACATCTGTAATGTTAATAATCATAATGAGGGTATTGACGGTAAGTTTCTGCTTTTATGTACATTATTGTGAGTGCGCGCGCATGCGTGCATGCGTGTGCGCATGTGTGTGTGTGTGTTGTGTGTGTGTGGTGTGTGTGTGTGTGTGTGTGTGTGTGTGTGTGTGTGTGTGTGTGTGTGCGCGCGCGCGCGCGTGCGCGCACGCGTACATGCGTGCGTTCGTGTATGTGTAAGAATTCAAGCGCTTCTGAACAGACACACGTTCCGGCAAGCGAAGGATGGTGAATCTGTCTGGCACTTGACGCCACTAATAACCTTCGCAGAAAATAGCTCACAGGGTGTTGTGGACAGAGACAATTCCGCTTTTCTCGGTTTAAGCTCCCCGCCGCCTGTGTGTACTCGTGGAGAGCACGAGAAGCAATCGTTTCGGCCCTTATCTCCTGACACTGTAGGGTGTCACATCAAGACCGCTCACAGACCCGGGCTGTGCACAATTTGTTTCTTCTGCTTTTCCGTCTCACGCTTTGGAAGACTTTGACTCAAGCGACTCAATGCAGCAGTAAGGACTGCCGTGAGCAACATACAGACCACCATGATCAGTCATCAGCAACATACAGACCACAATGGTCAGTCATAGACGTCAGCAACACACAGACCACTATGGTCAGTCATAGACGTCAGCAACATACAGACCACAATGGTCAGTCATAGACGTCAGCAACACACAGACCACTATGGTCAGTCATAGACGTCAGCAACATACAGACCACTATGGTCAGTCATAGACGTCAGCAACACACAGACCA
The DNA here is from genome assembly GCA_018398815.1 of Conus ventricosus. NCBI lineage: Eukaryota > Metazoa > Mollusca > Gastropoda > Neogastropoda > Conidae > Conus > Conus ventricosus. Next base: position 13,777 of record JAFLJL010001548.1, on the reverse strand, counting down.
CTATGGTCAGTCATAGACGTCAGCAACATACAGACCACTATGGTCAGTCATAGACGTCAGCAACACACAGACCACTATGGTCAGTGAAAAATGTCAGCAACATACAGATCACAATGATCAACTGAGGAGGTCAACCACACACAGATCACAATGTTCAGCTAGAGATGTCAGCAACACCCAGATCACAACGGCCAGTCATACATGTCAGCAACATACAAACACATGTACACAAAACTGCTTCTACTACCTGACTGCTACGTAACATTTGGTGTAGTTTGGACTTGCAGGGAAGAAGAGAGGAATGGCAAGTTATATTATTCTGGTGCCCTACAGCGACATTTGTCTGCTATCCATGCTGGACTTGCATCTCGGTTCAAGGCAGTTTTGTCGGATATGTTTTATTGTAAGCCTTTACTGTGTTTGAAACAGATGATTGTTTTGAATACACCATTTCTTTGTTCCCTCAACAAGAACCCTAACAGGATTTAACGTGTGTGTGAGATATTGTATGCATGCATTCACTACAGGGTCCTTGGCTTAAAATCTCATCCTGAGGACTGGGAATGGACTGGAATCTGCACAGACATTATTAACTCTGGAAAGACAATCTCTTCCAATCCGGTTGTCTTTAACAGGAATCAAACTCAGACCTTGGCACAAGAGTCTGATGCCTTTCTCACAAAGCCAATCAGACCCCTTTGAAAAAATGAAACTGGAAAATATGTAAAGGAGCTTGAAATCACTGAATACTTAATACTTTCACGATGAGCGTGGTGGTAGTAACGTCACTTCCCTGCAGACGCGTACACCGCACGTGCGTACAACCGTTGCAAGCACGCAATTTTTGCACTTTTTTATTTTATTTTACATCCACTAATATAAACCTAACAAGCAATTGTTATATATCAATGGAATGGGGTTAAAGCACGAACTTTGCAATGAGCATAGACTTAATACATTTTTGGTAAAAATAGCAACGCTACAGTTACAGAAACAACATAAGTAAAACGTAGGAGAACACAATCTTGTTTACGTTTGGTTAGTATGACAACAGCAAATAGGAAGAAAAGGGGCATAAAATTTCACTCTTACTTTGAATTAGAGCAGAGAAAGCCTGGAGGTATTTATTTATGTGTAATCCAAGTGAAATTAAAAAAAAAAGGAAATGAAATCATTACACACTGTATACACTTTTCACTGTTTTTGCTTCTGACGATACGACGTATAAAACTATTAAATACACAGAGCAAATAAATCAAGCTACAGATTCATTTTGATAAAACTTGTACACCTTTACCCCTCTTATCCTATGAATCACTTTGCTGAACCAGTTCTAACACCCCATGTCAGTTTTCTTCTGCCCAATATGTTGGCGAAGCAGGAAATTCCACACGTGCCTTTTGTAGAAATTCCCAGTGCCAGACGGATCTCTTTGTTCGGACTACTCTGGGGTCACAAAGGTCATCGCTAGTGCATGTAACCTTATCCTTCCAGTGGCTAGAACCTGTTCTAAATATTTAGGCCAGCTGCATTCCTTAGACCGTAGACGAGAGAACAGGGGATTTTTTTACAGTTGTGCTGTCACGGAGGCACAGCACGTCCAGGGAGTACCGCACCGTTGCCGTCACCACAGAATGGCTTGTCATAAACAGGTCAACATCGCACAGCACACTGCGAAAAGGTTAATACTTTAAAACAAGAAAGGTAACTCTTGCTTCCATTATGAGACAGTTACATGCCCTAAACTCCAAATGAATAAGTCTCACGGCATGAATCGCCTAGCAAATATGCCAAGAAAAAGCAGACAGAACACACAAAGATACAAAACAAACAAAAAAGAATGTTCCAAACTTGCCTTGACAGCCCTGATGTGCCCTTTGCGGTCGGCTGGGCTATAAGCAACATTATCTTATCTTATCTTATCTTATCTTATCTTCCAAACTTGCCTGCCTGCTCTGAACCCGACACATACACACAATCATGATTGGCAGTCTTGAACAGATGCTAATTTGTGTTCATTTATGTTTTCAACTGTTGTTGCCATGTACATGTGTTGGCAGTGTTGGTTAAGAGTTGATTAGTGTTAATTCATTTCCTTCAGTTGTTGCTGCTGTGCACACATGTCAGGAACAGGGTATTTGGGCAAACTTGGAATATCCACTGTTAAGGTTGTCTCCCTGATTGTTCTGTGCTTTGTCATGGTGTTTGCACTTGGCAACTGGTGCTGTATGCAACAGTTGTTTGGAGTTATGAGTGGTAACTGTCTCATCATGGAGCAAGAGTTACCCTTCTTGTTTGTTCTTTACCATTTTCAATCCCTGCCTCAATTTCAGATTTCTTTTGAACTGAATAATGGTTGAGAGTAGCTCAGTCCACAGTCAGTGGCAACCATGCTCACCACCGACAGCTTATGTGTTCATTAAACATGCTCTGATACTGAAAAATGACTATCAACAATCACAATAAGGAAACAGATTTGTTTAACAGTATTTTACAACAGCATATAAACAACATATGGGAATCCATTGCTACTTAACTACTCGCCAACTGAGGAGATGGACTGCGTAGTGTTGTCCAGCGCTAAAGCTGTTTGTTGTCATCATTTCATGTGAAGAAGTCCACTCTGGATTTTACCATGGGTTCCAGTTTTTTTTTCATTTCTATTTTAACCACAAAATCATACATTGATGTGACCCTGCTCATTGGTACTGTGGAAGGTATTCAAAGCTATCAAATGAGCTGCTTTCACCAGGCTTCATGTTGCAGATCCTCCAGAAGGACGATTCATAATGACAAAAGAATTTTATCTTATACCTTATATTACTTGCTAGCAATGCATGGGAGAAAACAAATATATATGTCTGGCAAGGTATCGTTTCTCTTCTTTCAGTGAGAAATGTATTTATCTGCTGTCTTCAGCTTGATACACATTTCATCCAAATAATCTGATCTTGACACCCAACTTGACACCTGGATTCTGCACACGGCAAAGTTCTGCAGATCTTGATGGGATCCCAAGGCATTTTATTTATTGAGGAAACAGACTTTTTTCCTCTTGCCACCACAAGGTGCTCCCTAAATGTTGAAGCACTTTTGTAGTGCATGAATTGTGCTGTGTTTTGTTCAACATTTCTAAGGACAGCAGTTTGAAATGGCAGAGCAATTACCGCAAAGCTGTTGCTGAGGACAGTGAACTGCACTCGATTTTTGGCCGGTCGACTGGTCTGCCCCCTGCTGCTCTGTGTCTTTTCCTTGACTTGAATGCCCAGTCGGTATCTGCACACATACACACACACACACACACGCATATACAGGTGCACATACGCATGCACACTCACGTGCATGCTACACACGCATGCATGTACACACACGCACACGCACACACACACACATGCTCGCACGCACACACACACCCCCCACACACACATGCACGCACACCACATACACGCGCACGCACACACACACATACACACACACACACCGCACACACACACACTCAAACACACACACACCACATACACACACACACACTCAAACACACTCATGCAGACACACACACACACACACATCCAGTAAACCACAACATGAATTTCTTTCCCTGCACTTATTACAATGAACAAATATGCTGTTACCCAGCCTATATAGCAAGGATGACAAATGACTAGAAAAATGACAATATAAAAACCAGCCAATCAAAGCCATTCTCTCACTTCCCTAATGTTTCAGTTTCAGTGTCATCAAGGAGGGTCACTGTGTGCGGACTAGTCCATATACGCTACACCACATCCGCTAAGTTTTGAAACCACACTGCGCATGATTTGAAACTGATGGATATATGAATTAACAACAAAGATGAGACAATTGAAGAAGAGGGTCTTGTGGCTACAACTTTAGCAGCTGTCTGACCTACGCATTAGCCTAATGCGCTGGTCAGACCTTGAGTGCCTACCCAACATTGGTAGTCTTTTTTTTTTTTTGTATGTGTGTGTAGTGAATAAATGCCTAATGAGTTTGCCATTGTAAGTGTGTGGCAGTGAATAAATTCCCCAAATGAGTGTGCCATTGTATGTGTGTGTACTGAACAATCCCTAATGACTGTCACTGTATGTGTGTGCAGTGAATAAATTCCCTAATGAGTGTGCCATTGTATGTGTGTGTAGAGAATAAATTCCCCAATGAGTGTGCCATTGTATGTGTGTGTAGAGAATAAATTCCCCAATGAGTGTGCCATTATATGTGTGTGTAGTGAATAAATCCCCAATGAGTGTGCCATTGTATGTGTGTGTAGAGAATAAATTCCCCAATGAGTGTACCATTGTATGTGTGTGTAGTGAATAAATTCCCATGAGTGTGCCATTGTATGTGTGTGTCCTGAACAACTCCCAATGAGTGTGCATTGTATATGTGTGTACTGAACAACTCCCCAATGAGTGTGCCATAAACCCATCTCATGTTGCCATTCTCAGTGTTACTTCTCTTCCAACAATCATTTCCAGTGGAACATCTGTTACTAAAGCCCTCTGAACAACCGCTTTCTCATCAAAGTGACCTGTTATTCTGTGAAGAATTTTTTTTCACTCTCACTGTAATATCGTTTCTGATTTCTGTAAAACAACCCCTCTCTATTCCAACTAGTAACTGACCTATCCATAATCTATAACAAATGTTTTTTCATGCTGCACTGTCGAAAAAGAATTGCCATCTTCAGTCTCTAGACAACCCTGGTGTTAATGACTTTAAACCTCGCTGGCTTCCAGGTTCCTGGCACCTGTCACTTCCGCCATTTTTTGTTTTTCTGTTGCATGTGATCTTGCGGCACTTACGAAAACTTTCCATGTATGTGATGTGACATCTGACCCTTGTGAGTGGCAGTGTTGAGTGAGAGATTCCATTGTTTGCATCAACATGTCTGTCACATGCCAATATGTTCTGAGGATTTTCATGTTTTGTGCACTGCCAGTCAGTGTAACTCCCTGTAGAAACCCTTGTCTATGAAGACTGAGTTTTCATGTGGTTTTCAAAGTCCTTGTACGGAGGTTCCTCTGCACCACGATGGGAGCAAAAGTAGGTTGCAGAGTGAGGCGGCTGCAGGCAGAAATCTAAAACAAAATTTTAAAGTATTTATAATAACTCCAACAAACAATGTGGACAAACAAATCACAAGACAAAACATGATGCGTTTCAACCTCATAGGTCTTCTTCAGGCAAGAGAAACAACACTCAGGACAATGAAAATGAAGAACCGGCAATTGTCAACAACACCCATCTTATGCCAAATTTGACAAAGATAAGTGATTGCTCATTGTTCATTTTCGTTGTCCTCAGTGTTGTTTATCTTACCTGAAGAAGACCTAAGAGGTCGAAACATGTCATGCTTTGCTTGTCCATGTTTTCGGCTGAGTTATCATAAATACTTTTAAAACTTGGGAGCAAAAGTGCTTTGCTGTTCAGAATCAACTGTTTATGTTTCCCTGACTCATGTGCCATTTCCTTACATGACACCCACACTGGAGTGACCTAGATGTCTCTGTGTTATGTATGACGATATTCAGGATGAAAAAAAAAAGTCAGTCTGGAATAAACATCGATTTCCATATGCCCATTTCTCCTGCTGTTATCGACATATTCATATGTCGAATCAGAATACAGAGGCAATGTTATAATGGCTACCAGACTAAACAGGTCATTTAGTTAAAGAAGGCTACTCACTGTGTGCGTAGCTTTCGTCGGCAATCCGGCCGACTTCTTCAGCGCAACTGCTGGGTTGAGAACTTGAGTTTGTAAATTTTTGTGCTATTATTGACACGTGCATGGATCAGATCTGGATACAGGAGAAATGTCAGTTTGTGTTTGTGCACTTCTCCTGCTGTAACTAACATGTGTATGTGTCGGCAAACTTGGAACTTTTTTTTTCTAAGGAAGTTTCCCCGTTTGTTCTGTATACCTGCTTGCCTACAGCAAGCTAGGTGAATAAGCACCACAAATATCATCAGTACTATGTGCATGTAAACTGCTTCATTAAGGGAACAAAAGTTACCTGCCTTGTTTGAAACTAAACTGTTTGTCTATGCCTGTATTTCATGCAAGTCCTGGTAAAACAGGCAGTCAGACAGACAAACAGATCTCAGAAATAAAAAGGTAGGAGAAACATTTTTTCATTGTGACACAGGCCTACCAATGGGAAAACAGAGACAGACAGACAGAAAGATATTGACAGGCAGACTACAGAAACAAAATAAATGAGAAACAGGCCTGCAGACTATAAAACACAGACAGACAGACAAACAGACAGACACGCATACTTCAGAAACAAAATGAAATACCTGAGACATAGGCCAAACCGATGGTAAAACAGAGACCAACAGACAAACAGAGGGACTTCAGATACAAAGTGAAGGAGAAAAACGGTAAGCAATGTAGGTCTACTGATGGTAACACAGACAGACTTCAGAAACAAACAAAGGAGAAACAAGTAATGCATCATAGGACAAAGGAGAAACAAGTAATGCATCATAGGACAAAGGAGAAACAAGTAATGCATCATAGGTATACTGATGGTAAAATAAAAATACAGAGACACTTCAGAAACAAATATGAAGGAGAGACATGTTATGTGCCATAGGTCTTTTAATGGTAAAATAAAACCAGAAACAAACATGAAAAATAAAACTCACACGCTAAAAAATGTGAGATGCAAGTCAGACAAATTCTTCATTTGAACAATAAACAAGTAGGGTAACTCCTGCTCCCACAAAAAAACATACCTACAAAGGAATGCTGCTTATGACACCGAATCGCCTAGCATTTACAGACAGGATCCCTTTGGAGTTATGTTTTCTTGTGGGAGCAAGAGTTACCCTACTTGTCTATTGTTCATTATTTACTGTTCCCTGCCTCATTTCATATTTTATCTTCATTTGAAGATCTTTTCAACCAATACTTGCATGTCCATAAGATAGTGTGCAAAAAAAAGAAAATCTACAAAGAAAAATATCCAAAACTTTTGCACTTGTCTGAAAACTTTTGCATTAATGAAACAGACAAGTGCAAAAGTTTTCCTTTCCTATCACGGTCATCATTACTATACTATTTCAACTCCCATGATCCCCTCCTTAATGCCTAATTTTCGTCCAACAGCCATTCTGATTTTGCACTGAATATGAGAAGATATGTGGTTTCTTGTTTTTTGTTTTCAGTGTCCTAAATGTTATTTGTTTTTGCCTGAAGAAGACACAAGAGGTCGAAATGCATTTTGTCTTGTCCTGTACCCTACTTGTCTGTGTCCTTGGGGGTAACTAACCCCTTCTCTTTCTAAATTTTCCTTTTCAAGTCCCTAAAAGTCCAAGTCCCAACAATCCCTAAAAATCTCTATCAACATATCTTAGAGGAACTACATGGAAAATTTCTCTTTTATTTCTCTTCTAAAATCACATGTCTCAAAATAAACAAAAGAATTTAATAGAAAAACTATAAAACAATACAAAAGCAATAGTCCTCCAAAGGGAAGAAAACAGTATAGAAAAATCACAATACCACTCATCTAATTTTCGGCCTCGGGGCCTTTTTCAAGATAAGATAAGATAAGATAATGTTGCTTATAGCCCAGCCGACCGCAAAGGGCCACATCAGGGCTGTCACCACGGTAAAATCAACTCACCAGTCACCTTTTTCAAGAGAAAAAACCAAAAACAATGCAACTATGTAATGTCCATCTTTGGCGACTGGTCAGAGCAAAGAATTGACGTCAAAGATGGACATTACATAGTTGCATTGTTTTTGGTTTTTTCTCTTGAAAAAGGCCACGTGGCCGAAAATTAGTGAGTGGTATTGTGATTTTTCTATAAAACAATAGTCACTTCAATTATGTAATGATCTCCACCCTCTCCCTCTTTCTTGCTCTGACTGTTTGTCTCCCTCTTTTGCTCTGTTCCGGAGTACTGGATGTGTTTGTGACCAATATATTTATAACATTGTTATCCAAGATGTTGACTGGAATCAAGTACATTTCACTGGCATTCTTCAAATGTTTTGATGACTCTTTATTTGGAGATTATCCTTCACGTAGAGTACTTTTACTATTAATAAAAATACTTCCGTAGCGCTTATCCCCAATTAGACACCAAGCTCCAAGTATTTTCAATCCACACTCTTGTTTACATAACACGTAACATGCTGCCTATCTGGGTAGAGCCAACTAAAGAGCTGCCTGCTGGCACTACATCCAGTCATTTCCTGCATCTTTCAGTCAAATATCAGTTTATCATTCATTCTTTCATTCTTTTCTTTTGGTGCATGCTATGTGCATATGTATCATCCATGCTAACAGCCAAACTGGCATTATGTGCCGAAAGCTGGTGAGATTTTCCACCTGTGCAAGATGTAAAGTGTGCGTCCACACATGAAACCTCAGTTGATGGTCTCATTCGAAGGACTTCTGGGGAATGAAGCAGAACCAATGTTAACACCAGGGGGAAAATCCTCATGCATCAAAACAGACCCACGGAGATTTTAACTTGTAACCCCAGGATCATGAGTCTGGCGCTCTACCAATGGAGTTATTCCGGCCACGGATGATTTCCTCTCCACACACACACACACACACACACTCACACAGAGGGCAGGATGTAAAAAAGCTGTATCGCTTACTCTTTTACCCTCATTAAAGATCATTTTGACTTTGACTTTGACTTTGACACACACCTGAGAGGGAAAGAAAAAAAGTAGAGTTTATTCCTTAACCCTCAAGCAAAACACTTTTGACTTGACATGGAAAAAACAAATATCACCACTTACTGATCATAGGGAAGTGTTTCTTGTGCCAAAATTTCCCCACGGCAGTCCACCACACACTCAACTTGACATTGGCAACAGGGTCAAGGGTGATTATTATGGCAACGCCAGGCACTGGTTTGGAAAGTTCAGACGAGTCCTTGCTGGTGAGGGCTCTGAGGGAGAGGGAGTCCTCTGCCCCAAACTTGATGATGTGTGTCTTGCTCATGGCTCTGTGCGCAGAGGAAAAGGTATGCATGGGTGTAGTGCGTAGTGCATAGTGTGGTGTGGTGTGTGTGTGTGTGTGTGTGTGTGTGTGTGTGTGTGTGTGTGTGTGTGTGTGTATGGTGTGTGTGCGTGTGTATGTATGTGTGTTTGTATGTGTGTGTGCATGTGCGTGTGTATGTGTACGTGCGTGTGTGTGTGTGCGTGCTGCGTGTTTGTGTGTGTATGTGCATGCAAATGTGCATGCATGCATGCGTGCACACACGTGCTCGTGTGTGTGTATGCGTGCCTCTGTGTGTGTGTGTGTGTGCTTTGTACGTGTGTGTGTGTGTTGTGTGTGTATGCGTGTGTGTGTGTGAATGCGCGCGTGTGCGTAAATAAAATAGCAAATGTATTTATGTCTGTGTGACCATGTGCATCATCCTCAGGGAGCTGCTTAGATTGGAAGAGAAATCCTGCTGACAGTGTATGGGAAGAATTTTTATATGTGTGTAATTGTGGTGTCCAAGTAGAAAAATGTTTACTTACTTTACACTCTGTCCTGTGTGTATCTTTGTGGTTTGGCTTGTTCTCTCCAACTGCAGTCTGTTAGTCTGCTTCAGGTTCCATCTTTATCAATACCACCCCCCCCCCTCCCCCTTTTCATCGCTGTCAGCCAGTATCTATAAACATCTTTATCAAAACAAACTTCCTGTTTCCTTTAACTGGTCAAAAACATCTGCATTAAAATACCACTCATTTTGTTTTTGTTTTTTTTGTTTGGGTAGTCTAAACCATCCTGCATCTGATACATAAGATCCTTATTGAAAAACAGTTCTTTTTCCCTTCACATGGCCTAAAACATTTCTATGAAAACATCATCATTTTCCCCTTTCACTGGTCCAAAACATCTTCATCCCTTCACATGGTATTACAACATCTTTACAAAACATCAATGTTTTTGCCTCCAACTGACATGAAACAATTTCATCAAAACACCATCCTTTCGTCGTTTCAACCGACATGAAACATCTTCACCAAAACACCCCTTTGAACTAGATCAAAACATTTCTATTCAAACACTCTCCTTCCTTCAACTGGTCACTGGCATCTTCATCAAAACACCATTCTTTTTTTTCCATTCAACTGACGCTTGTATAATAACATAATCCCTTTCTTTCAATTGATGTAAAACATCATTATCGCAACACCATCCTTTTCCCCACTCACAGCAGGTTGAACTGAAGTTCTGGAATCCCCCCGAGTTGAACAGGACAGTGAACTGCTGCTGCTGAGTGGCAGACATGCCGGAGATGATGCGTGCTGTGCCACCTGACTCCAGGGTCAGATTTGACCCCTGCAGTGACCCCCAGCATTCAGCTCATCTTGCAGCGAGAAGAAAACGTTGCGATGGGACAGCATTGTAGGATTGAGTTTGGACTCCGCATTCTGTCATGAGGAAAGCGGGACAAGACATTTTAGATTTCTGCGGAACCGATAACATTTGTTTTTTTTCAGGTTAAAACAAGTTTCAAGAAGGTATCATTCATAAAGAAATAATCAACACACAGTACACCATGTCTGCTAGGGCGATGAGAACCATTGCATTATAAGTGAATAAAGTTGGGAAGGTAAGTTAACAATTAAATCAATCATAAGCAGATAAAGGGAACATAAGCATGAAAGGGTAATCATTTCTGTCAATGCATACTACCTCATTATCAGACAGCTCCCTAGAGGTGTTTCTGCATTTCTATTTAAGACCAAGCCCTTGCTCATGAGACTTCACTGTATTTACCATGGCAGCACCTGAGGGTGAGATTCAAGCAAAAGTGGAGTCTGAACTTCACAAAAAAAAGCAGCACCAGCAGCAAAATGCAAATTATCAACATGCGTCAGCCCATGTGTGAGGCTGGCCAGAAGAAGAAAAACAAGACATCAGCTTCTTTGTATGGTCAGTCTGAGCCTCGCCCAAGATTCACGATGACTTCAATTTTCCTGAAAACAAACTGAGCTTGCTTTTTGTAACATGGGCGGTTCAGAAAGCAAAGGGCAGCAATTCTTTCCAACAGCACATGTCAATAGAAATAAAGTCTGGTGATGATTTGTTTGCTTGAATCTCTTCTTATGTTTGTGATCAATGGCATGACTTGGTAGGTCACTACCAAATGTGATGCGCTGGAACCAGCAAGCTTCAATCCAGGGAAAATACTTCTGCTCCCTGAACTCCGTGGGGAGTCACTGGTGCACCATATTGACAAACAGTTCACCGCTTCCACCAGTTCTGTTGTTTGTGTGCCAAGGCCTCGGTCTCTGTAAATATTTGGCGAGGGGGGGGGGGGGGGGGGGGGGGGGGCGGAATAGCTCAGTTGGTAAGGCACCGGACTACGAATCTTAAGTGATCCTGGGGTAGGGGGTTCAAATATCTGCCAGGCCATTTCTGTACTGGGGGATTTTTCCTCGGAGTTAACATTGATTCCGACTCCGTTTTCAAAAGACTCCTTTGAATGACTATAAACCGAGGCTCCGTGTGTGAATGCACGCATAAACCTCTTGCACACGTGTAAAACCCCATTACCAACTTTTGGAAGAGAAGGCCAGTTTGGCTGTTGGTATGGATGATACATTACACATAGCAAGCACCCTGCATGAGAAATTGAAAGAATGAAGAAAATTTGGAAATTGAGTGAATGATATTGACTGGATGACATGGGAAATGACTGAATGAAGGGCCGACAGGCAGCTCTTCAGTCAGCACTACCCAGGCAGGCAGCCCATTGTGTACACACGGAGTGTGGATTGTCAGTGCCTAGAACCTTCGGCAAAGTGCTTTAAAAATGCTCTGTTATTACTATAATTATATTCCCTGTCCACTTTGCAATGTTATCAGTCCATTGCTTTTTTTTTCCTCTTTTTTTTTTTCCTCTTCCCCTCCAGTTATATTAGTTTTGATGGTGGCGTTGTGGCTGACCACTACCTTGGTCTTCTCGATGCTGATTTCTTTGCCATGTCTTGTTGATGCTTCATCAAGTCATTCAACAAGCCTGACGAGTTCTTCTTCATTGCCTGCCTGACCATCCACACCTCATGCAAATCAGAATTTTGTGATGATTGTTCCACCAATGCTAACTGTGCTGACACGATCTTCAAGTGCATCAGTCATGATATGTTTAGGAATATGTTGAAAAGTGAGGGAGATAGAAAGCAGCTTCTACCAATTCCAACAGAGGTACGGAACCATTCCCAAACCACACCCCATGTGAGCGCCACACTGGCTGCTTCGAGAAACAGGTGCTGGAAAAACTACACAGGGCACTTGCTTCACCATTTAATTGTATGCAGTTCTTTTCCAATGATAAAATATAGTGGAGTTTTCTCTTTGATTGGGTTGAGCTGAGACAGGTTGGAGATTTCACTTCCCGCAAACAAAATGGTGGAGTGAAGACACTACCCACTACGGCTGTCAGTCTTGTAACAGGTGAAGGACAATCAGTCAATCAACATATATATAAAATATGTGTGTGCATGTGTGTGTATGTGTACACTCCTTCCACCCTCCATCCCCCTCCTCCCTTCCCATGATCAGATGAAAACTGAAGATCTGTATAGCCAACAACAAAGACAGACTGCTTTGGACACAAACTAACAGTCAGACAGAACATGCTTTATATATATCAAATGTGTGTGTGTACCGGTGCATGTGTGTGTGTGTGTGTGTGTGTGTGTGTGTGTGTGTGTGTGTGTGTGTGTGTGTAAATAAATGCCCACCAGCAACATAGCCATGCCCTCAGCAGAGTCTCCACAAGAGTGGCAAACGGCATAGCCAGAGTCGTGGGAAAAGGTGTGACCTTGCACAATTCCGCTGACCTTTTCCGGCATGGGTTTATCTGAAATGCACTCCACCTACAGAAGACAAAACCATCACTGCTTCATTAGAAAGAGTTAACAGAAACGAATGGGAGAGAAGGAAGGATAAAGCCGCAAAGGAGAAACGAAGAGGGTGGGAACAAAAACAAAACAAAACAAAACAAATGGAGAAGAGAAAGAACGGTAGAGAAGAAAAGAGGAAGAAGATGGGAAAATAAAAGGAATGTGGGAAAAAGAAAGGAGGGTGGAGAACACAAACGGCAAGGTGGAAATCAGCAGGCAAAAGAAACATGGTGGAGTGCTCTTATAGCTAAACTGACCACACACAAGAAACATGGTGGAATTTCAGTTTCAGTGTTCTTATAGCTAAACTGACCACACACAAAGAAACATGGTGGAATTTCAGTTTCAGAGTTCTTACAGCTAAACTGACCACACACAAAGAAACATGGTGGAATTTCAGTTTCAGTGTTCTTATAGCTAAACTGACCACACACAAAGAAACATGGTGGAATTTCAGTTTCAGTGTTCTTATAGCTAAACTGACCACACACAAAGAAACATGGTGGAATTTCAGTTTCAGTGCTCTTATAGCTAAACTGACCACACACAAAGAAACATAGTGGAATTTCAGTTTCAGTGTTCTTATAGCTAAGCTGACCACCACGCCACTTTCCGGGTTGTCAGCACGTACAAAAGGAGGAAAGGAGAGGAACCACCTACAGAGTTCACTAGAGGATATGATCTGCCATCATGGGCAACTACTCATGAGTCTCATCATATTCTGGAGGCTTGGTTAGCTCCCTTGCTCTCCCCCACCCCCAATTTCAGTTGAGGTCTGATCTGTTTGGGTCACGCTCAGTATGATTAAGGCATTTGTTCGGACAGGTAATGATGAAAACATTCCCAAGGGAAGGAGCAGTTGAAAAGAAGACTG
>JAFLJL010001547.1:0-33283 GCA_018398815.1 Conus ventricosus | reverse complement strand
CCTCCTCTCTCTCTCTCTCTCCTCCCCCCCCCTCTCTCTCTCTCTCTCCCCTCTACTTGCGTCTTTGTGTACTCGTGCTGCCAAGTCATGATATAAGACAGCATTCCCATAGACATCTCCCCCGGAGCATAAACTTCACTAATATTGCATTAGCACAGTCGTCAGAGATTGAAAAAAAATAAAAAAGAAGAAAGAATCATGATAATGGGGTAATTTCATTCACACTGAATGCGAACATTGTTGCCCTCGCTTGGGACTTCGAAATTAAGCATGTACCAGGTGACACCACACGCACATGTATTCATTCATTTATAATAAATGACACCGTGCCAAAATCGTCGTGGAAAACAAAACTGACCGATCTCTAGCTGTGTTGCTATGTATACTTCACACGTATCGCTCAAATCCTCTCAAGTCCCTGTGTGACAGAGCGAATGACCGCAAACTCTGACAGAGACTGCCTCCTGGAGCTGTACTGGGTTGAGCTCCTTCTGTCTCTTTGTCTCTGTCTCTGCTTGTCTCTGTCTCTCCCGCTCTGTCTGTCTGTCTGCCTCTGTCTCTCTCTCTCTCTCTGGGATGTGTTGTGTGTGTGTGGTGTGTGTGTGTGTGTGTGTGTGTGTGGGTGTGTGTGTGTGTGTGTGTGTGTGTGTGTGTGTGTGTGTGTGTGAGAGAGAGAGAGAGAGAGAGAGAGAGAGAGAGAGGAGAGAGAGAGAGAGACGGGAGACAGAGACAGAGACAGACAGACAGACAGAGATATGAACGGAGCTGTGTGTGTGCAACTGTGTTTATATCCGTCTCGGGGGACCGATCATTCCAAAACTACACTTGCCCATCTAAATGCTCTCGAGGGAAGTCAAACTTTGGGAAACGTGTCTTACCGGCCACGTGCATCTTTCCAGACGATGTTCAACATTCCTAACTTCTGCCAGGTCAGGCAGGCCCCAGCTAAAAGCAAGCCGCTATTTTTCACGTCCCTCCCGAGCCACCAATCGATCTGCACATACATTCAGTTCACACGTGAGTTGACGATGTCTGATGTCCAGTCGTCCCCGACCGCCAACGTTGTTTCTTTTAGTCCTATGTTAAAGTCCATTTTACCCAGATTTACGAAGTTGATTGTTCGTTCCACTTGCATTTCTATAAGGATGACTCCACCTCGCCTCCACCACCACCACCATCACCCCTACCAAACCCCTTTCTGGTCTACCTATCTGAGGATATTGGAGACGAAATTATCGGAATAATTTCATTGGTTCTCATCTTAAAGGGAAAGAAAAGGTCACTAAAGAGATGCTTACTATCGACCAATATTTTGTATTTACTGTTTGAAAGCTTTTATTTGACTTACGGCTTATGTGAGGGGGGGGGGGGGGGGGCGGGGGAGGATATGGTGAGACCAAAAAGCATTCTTGATTGTTTATTTTCAGCCAGCACAATATTTACCTAGTAACAATCCCGCCTCTATCCTCTGCCTACCACCTCCAGTCATGTAGGTCATTGGTAAGGTCAGCAAACTTTTCATTGACACGTCTCCACACCCTACTCTAACGATCCGTAAGTTGAGCCAATCTAGATCTGAACACGACTCCGTACCACTAGTCTGCCCTTCCTCCATACTGTTGAATGACCTCAGCAAGTTTATATTTTTCGGCAAAAAAAAAGGTAGTCATCAATAATGGATGTCTCTCTCGCGAAGAAAATATTGTACAGTTGGCGCTTTGAAATCCGACGCCAGTATTATTTGTAGGTTTTAAAAGCGCAATAGTGTGACTGCTTTTTCCTTGTTAGGAGCCGTGAAGTCATCCTGTAAGTTGTCCCCTGTGCCTGACCTGTCCGTGGTCTCTCAGACGCAGATCTATAGTCCTCTGTGGGTTGTACTTTTGTTCACAAGCGACATATCTGACATCATCATTCAGGACGTGTCTCCTGGACAATCCAGCCGCACTGGCATTTGCTGTCTCAAAGGAACCATGGCTATTATAAGTATGGATCTAAACGCCGACAAACTTCCAGATTAAATCAGACCTCCACAGAAAAGGAAACTCGCAGTGGAGACTGAAACGGAGTGCTCTTCTGCATCGTGGGCAAAGAAATCGACTCACTTTGTCCGAATGGCACTTCTTGCACGTGCTGTGCAGCCAAATGTTTTGTCGAGTTGAGCTGCATGCTGGATAAGGCATTTTCAGCATCCCAAATCACGGTGTGTTCACAGTGCTGCCTTTGCAGACAGAGGCTTCGTAACAGTACTTGTTGCCAATGTAACATCGCCGGGGAAAGTAGAAACTGTTCACTGTGCGAGGTATAGAGAGAGGGAAACGGTGAAATGCTCTGGTAGAATAGACCTGTATCGTACAGCATCTTTCCCGCCCCTTCCTTCTCTTTTCCTCCCGCTCCCTCCATCCTCTCTTCGTACCTACACCCAGTATGGTAAAGATTTCCTTTTAGAAAGTCTGCCCCCCCCCCCCCCCCCCCCCCCACAACATCCTGGAACGTTTCTCCAGTCCCAGAGCGGCGCAGCTCCTGGCCGATCTCCACGGGAAGAGAAACCCTGAACCAAAATATACAGTCTTAAGTTCTTGTTACTACGTCTGTTTTCCCCCTGGTAGTAAGCGAAATCCTTCCTTGTCTTGGCCTCTTCACTGTTTCCCCTTACTGTCTTGGCCTCTTCACTGTTCCCCTCACTGTCTTGGCCTCTTCACTGTTCCCCTTACTGTCTTGTCCTCTAAATAATTACTCCTACCTTCTATTCACACCACACGCACTGCTCAACACTCACACCATTAACAGAACCTGTTTACTTGTTGCTTAATCACATTTGTGTTGTTAGTTATCCAGACGTCATAACTTTAACGTCAGTTGTCAAATATTAATCATCAAATCACTTAAAAGAACTTTTCCCCCAGATAACTTGACACAATGAATATACTGTACCGAGAAAAGAATAGTATACAATATCAGCCTACCAAAACATTAATAATTAGCCATTATATTAGTAAATAGAAACGGTAATTAAATGTGTTAGTTACCTGGTGCACGGAAACATTCAGGGTATAATATTCAGCTTAACAAAGCCAACCAAAAAACGAACAAGAGGAAAAAAAATCTCACCAAAAACATTGACGTCAATATAGCATTACATATTACTTAAAACATCTAGCATTGCCACACAGGTACTGCAAATTCCTTAAGTAAAATCTAAAAGATCAACAGGTATCTGAAATACAATTCAACAGGCTTCTCACTTCATAACAGGGACCCAGACACAATGACACATAGGCAAAGGGGGACCCAGACACCATTACACATTGGCAAAGGGGACCCAGACACCATGACATGTAGGCAATTGGGGGCCCAGTACCATGCCACACAGACAATGGGGGACACAAGCACCATGACACATAGTCAGTGAGGGACACAAGCATCATGACACATAAAGGGAATGGGGGACACAAGCACCATGACACATAGGCAATGAGGGACACAAGCACCATGACACATAGGCAATGGGGGACACAAGCACCGTGACACATAGGCAATGGGGGACACAAGCACAATGACACATAGGCAATGGGGGACACAAGTACCGTGACACATAGGCAATGGGGGACACAAGTACCGTGACACATAGGCAATGAGGACACAAGCACCATGACACATAGGCAATAGGGGACACAAGTACCGTGACACATAGGCAATGGGGGACACAAGCACAATGACACATAGGCAATGGGGACACAAGTACGTGACACATAGGCAATAGGGGGCACAAGCACCATGGCACATAGGTATGGAAGATCCGGACACCATGACACATAGGTATGGGAAGACCCGGACACATGACACATAGGTATGGGAATACCAGGACACCATGACACATAGGTATGGGGGGACCCGGACACCATGACACATAGGTATGGGAATACCCGGACACCATGACACATAGGTATGGGAAGACCCAGACACATGACACGTAGGTATGGGAAGACCCGGACACCATGACACATAGGTATAGGGGGACCCGGACACCATGACACATAGGTATAGGGGACCCGACACCATGACACATAGGTATAGGGAGAACCCGGACACCATGACACATAGGTATAGGGGGACCCGGACACCATGGGCACATAGGTATAGGGGGACCCGGACACCATAACACATAGGTATAGGGGGACCCGGACACCATGAACATAGGTATAGGGGGACCCGGACACCATGACACATAGGTATACGGGGACCCGGACATTATAACACATAGGTATAGGGGGACCCGGACACCATAACACATAGGTATAGGGGGACCCGGACACCATGACACATAGGTATAGGGGGACCCGGACACCATGACACATAGGTATAGGGGGACCCGACATTATAACACATAGGTATAGGGGGACCCAGACATTATAACACATAGGTATAGGGGGACCCGGACATTATAACACATAGGTATAGGGGGACCCGGACATTATAACACATAGGTATAGGGGGACCCGGACATTATAACACATAGGTATAGGGGGACCCGGACACCATGACACATAGGTATAGGGGGACCCGGACACCATGACACATAAGTATAGGGGACCCGGACATTATAACACATAGGTAGGAGAACACAGGCACAGAGTCGAATTATCACAGGGACACGAAGGCACAGGAACAAATGCATAGAGAACATAGGGAGAGGGATATCTATGCATAGAGAACATGGGGAGAGGGATATCTATGCATAGAGAACATGGGGAGAGGGATATCTATGCATAGAGAACATGGGGAGAGGATATCTATGCATAGAGAACATGGGGAGAGGGATATCTATGCCCAGAGAACATGGGGAAGAGGGATATCTATGCATAGAGAAACATGCGGAGAGGGATATCTATGAACAGAGAACATGCGGAGAGGGATATCTATGCACAGAGAACATGGGGAGAGGGATATCTATGCATAGAGAACATGGGGAGAGGGATATCTATGCATAGAGAAACATGGGGAGAGGGATATCTATGCACAGAGAACATGGGGAGAGGGATATCTATGCACAGAGAACATGGGGAGAGGGATATCTATGCACAGAGAACATGGGGAGAGGGATATCTATGCATAGAGAACATGGGGAAGGGATATCTATGCATAGAGAACATGGGGAGAGGGATATCTATGCACAGAGAACATGGGGAGAGGGATATCTATGCACAGAGAACATGGGGAGAGGGATATCTATGCACAGAGAACATGGGGAGAGGATATCTATGCACAGAGAACATGGGGAGAGGGATATCTATGCACAGAGAACATGGGGAGAGGGATATCTATGCATAGAGAACATGGGGAGAGGGATATCTATGCATAGAGAACATGGGGAGAGGGATATCTATGCACAGAGACACCACAGAGACTGGAATGCCTGGGCACAAGGACTCGGACACAGGAACATCGAGGCACGAGGATACAGGCACACGGACACTTAGAAACAGGACGCCGAGGCACAGGGATGCATCGGCACAGGGCCACACACAGGCACACAGATGCATAATCACTGGACACACATGGGCACAGGGACACATGGGTGCCGCGTCAACCTTCATAGAGGTCTGTTACTTGCCTCTTGTCTTTCATCTGCTGCAAGCGCATGTCAGTCTTGCAGAGGACGATAAGATTTTGAAATTATTACTATTTTCCATGTCCCACCTCATGAATGACAAACCACAACTTAACAATTTGAGAAGGTGAGGAGGGAGCGATGGAGAGTAGGGAAGGAGAGTGAGAGGGAGGGAGAGAGAGAGAGAGAGGAGAGAGAGAGAGAGAAGAGAGAGAGAGAGAGAGAGAGAGAGAGAGAATTAGAGAGAGAGAATGAGAGGAAGAATGAGAGAGAAGAGAGAGAGAGAGAGAGAGAGAGAGAGAGAGAGAGAGAGAGGAGAGAGAGCAGAGAGAGAGAGAGAGAGAGATACGGGGACCATCCACAGAGACATGAAGCAAAAGAACATAAAAAATAAATACATGATTAAAACAAGAAACAAAAAGAAAAAGAAAAAGAGAAAAGAAAAAAAATGAAAAGACTTTAGAGAAAGATTCCAGTTAAAGACTCGTCAATCGGAAAGCAAGAGACGGGCAAGAACAAAAAGTGGACAAGAAATTTCAAAAGACAAGAAAAAAAAAGATAACCAATAGACATCAAAGCAATAAGTCAACAGCCATAAAAACCAAACATCACGAGCAAAGCAGAAAGAAAGAAAACACAGTCAAGAACTTCAAAGAACAAATAAAGGAAGCACATTTGCAGAGGAAAAAGACCGTAAGAAAACAGTTCAAAGGACAACAAAGACAAAGAAAAGATCAGTTTAGGGTTTGAAGGGACTGTTGGGAGAGAGTGAGGACGAAGGGGTGTGGAGGAACAACGGCGAAGGGGTGGGGAGCAGCTACAAACGCACTAGAAAAAAAAAGAGAGAAAAAAGAAAAAAAACGCTCAAGAACAAAACGAACAAAAACAAAACAAAAGGAAACGAAAACCAGCAAATGAATTTCACTTACAAGTTTTAAGCACCAGTCGGTCAATTGGCAGTGCATTGCAGCGGATCAAACATGTGAATTCTTCCCACGGGTGTTTATTGTATGACACGTCTTGAAACAAAACAGCTTTCAAACACTCTTTGAGCTATATTGTTGGTGTCTCTTAGAAATGCGTATTTCTCCTGGAAACACTGTCGATGCGTGACACAGGTCTTGCTGTCATAACAGATTATTCAGAATGGACGCGGCTTTTGAAGCGCTGCGTGGCACCGACTGGATCTTGCGCAGCTATGGAAGTGCCCTGTTCCTTATCTGACATGAAAATCATTTCGCTGATTACGTTTTCGTCTTCCTTCTTTCTGTTTGCCGCATTAACCCTCATCCTCTTCTTCAGTCCTTCCTTTACTGCTCTCTCTCTCTCTCTCTTCTCTCTCTCTCTCTCTCTCTCTCTCTCTCTCTCTCTCTCCCTCTCTCTAACAACAAGACGTGTTTTGGATGTTCTCTTTTTAGCAAATTTTGTTATGTCAGGGGACGTTGTTGTCTTTCACAGTTTCCGCAGAGATCTGTACTCGTATGGTGTAATTACAATGGTGTGACTGTTACGCTTCCAAAGACAAGGTGTGGTCTGCAATTAATATCATATTATTCAAATGGAGGAAAAACTGTCTTCAGTATTGTTCACCGGCGACTGCAGCGAAGCATGAAGTGAGCTTTTCATTTAGTATGAGAAGCCTCGTCGCTAAAGTGAGCCGTGTGGTCCGACACGGTTAACTACAACTGTAGATTACTGTCCGCCCCTGTCACATGCCAAAGTGAAGGGTAATGTGTCCAAACAGCTTAACAACCCCAAACAAGACCGTTGCTAAAAAAAATTGTCAGAACAGCACCGTTTTCCGTTAGTTAAACATGGTTTTGACAGCGTGGATGTGCCTGTTCAAAATTCTTTTGACATAATTATTGTCTACTCTCATCCGAGAACAATCAAATGATAACATTCAGAAAACCCCGCACTTCCCCCAAAGCTAAAGGTACATTCAATATTGATAATTCACGCCAACTCTGTGATTCTGGATTCGGTGGCAACGTTCGTCGCGTGAGGACGCGAGTCGCTCGCTCCCTGTACAGGCCGAATCTGTGACGTCTGTCGCTCACTCCTGTTCAGGCCGTAATCTGTGACGTCTGTCGCTCGCTTCCTGTACAGGCCGATCTGTGAGTCTGTCGCACGCTCCCTGTACAGGCCGAATCTGTGACGTCTGTCGCTCACTCCCTGTACAGGCCGAATCTGTGACGTCTGTCGCTCGCTCCCTGTACAGGCCGAATCTGTGACGTCTGTCGCTCGCTCCCTGTACAGGCCGAATCTGTGACGTCTGTCGCTCGCTCCCTGTACAGGCCGAATCTGTGACGTCTGTCGCTCGCTCCCTGTACAGGCCGAATCTGTGACGTCTGTCGTTCGCTCCCTGTACAGGCCGAATCTGTGACGTCTGTCGTTCGCTCCCTGCACAGGCCGAATCTGTGACGTCTGTCGTTCGCTCCCTGTACAGACCGAATCTGTGACGTCTGTCGTTCGCTCCCTGTACAGGCCGAATCTGTTACGTCTGTCGTTCGCTCCCTGTACAGGCCGAATCTGTGACGTCTGTCGTTCGCTCCCTGTACAGGCCGAATCTGTGACGTCTGTCGTTCGCTCCCTGTACAGGCCGAATCTGTGACGTCTGTCGTTCGCTCCTGTACAGGCCGAATCTGTGAAGTCTGTCGCACGCTCCTGTACAGGCCGAATCTGTGACGTCTGTCGTTCGCTCCCTGCACAGGCCGAATCTGTGAAGTCTGTCGTTCGCTCCTGTACAGGCCGAATCTGTGACGTCTGTCGTTCGCTCCCTGTACAGGCCGAATCTGTGACGGTCTGTCGCTCGCTCCCTGCACAGGCCGAATCTGTGAAGTCTGTCGTTCGCTCCCTGCACAGGCCGAATCTGTGAAGTCTGTCGTTCGCTCCCTGTACAGGCCGAATCTGTGAAGTCTGTCGTTTGCTCCCTGTACAGGCCGAATCTGTGAAGTCTGTCGTTCGCTCCCCTGCACAGGCCGAATCTGTGAAGTCTGTCGTTCGCTCCCTGTACAGGCCGAATCTGTGACGTCTGTCGTTCGCTCTCTGTACAGGCCGAATCTGTGACGTCTGTCGTTCGCTCCCTGTACAGCCGAATCTGTGAAGTCTGTCGTTCGCTCCCTGTACAGGCCGAATCTGTGAAGTCTGTCGTTCGCTCCCTGCACAGGCCGAATCTGTGACGTCTGTCGTTCGCTCCCTACACAGGCCGAATCTGTGACGTCTGTCGCTCGCTCCCTGTACAGGCCGAATCTGTGACGTCTGTCCTTCGCTCCCTGCAGAGGCCGAATCTGTGACGTCTGTCGCTCGCTCCCTGCTCAGGCCGAATCTGTGAAGACTGTCGCTCGCTCCCTGCACAGGCCGAATCTGTGACGTCTGTCGCTCTGTACAGGCCGAATCTGTGAAGTCTGTCGCTCTCTAACCAAGTTGTTTATAAGTTTTCCCGTTCTCACTTTGACTGGCAATGGAGAATTTTTCAACGGTTCATCCGGTATTTCTCAAATCAAAAGACATTTCCGATTACAAGAACCGCCCATCCGTTCCGGAAATATGTTTGGCGGGCGAACGTGCCGCTGGTCAAGGATTTATTCTCGGCGTTTCAGAACATACGTGGCCTTTGGCGCATTTATCCGGCCACGAAGGAGGCTCGCACGGACTTTCCTCGTCAAGGGGATTGGAATGAGAGGGGCTCTTCTCCAGGTGTCAAAACACTAACCCTTCATTCTCCGCAGCGATACAGGTGAGGAGAAACCAACCACCAAACTGTGGATTTGATGATATCCCAGTATCTGTTGCAGAATCTGAAATTGAACATTCCCTAACAACACTTGGATGTGAACTAAGATCTGGTATTTAAAAAAAAGGAAAGAGCAACGGATGTCAGATTTGTTTTGTTTGTGGGCCCAGGATTTAGTCCAATGTCATTAGATAAGATAAGAAATAACTACGACAGTGTGGAAGTATGTCGTTGACATTGTGAGGTTCTAAAGTGCTTACTGTCGACTCTTGGTTTAACTCTTGCAGTGAAATGAGTTTGCTTTGAATGTGAAATAATCATGTGCACAAGCAGTGCCAGCTGGACACGGTATTTGCTGTGTAAAAGATGAAGGGTGAAAAAGGTTACGATGTTAGACTTACTGAGATGTGATCATTTACGACACAAGGCTAGAGCTCTATCATAAAGCCCACCAATCCTGACTCTATAAAGACTGCGATTGTTCTGTAACCATGTGTAATTTACGGAAATGTTAGAAAAAAGACATAACTATTCTTGTTTCAATGAATAAACTTCGTACTTTTCTTTTAAATGCCAGAGGTCTAAAAATGTAATTAAAAGGACATCTTTGTTCTTTACTTTAGGAAGCAACACTTTGACATAATATGTATACAGGAAGCTCATGTAACAGACAGTTGTAGGGGAAAGTTTCTAAAGTCCGAACACTTAAGGATTTTGTGCCGCTATTTCAAAATAAAAACAGTGCAATATATAGAAACCGAGTTTAATAGAAACTTGATTAAGCTACAAACATCCATAAAAAAAGTTTATCCCAAATACATGAAATAGTTACAGTGGGGATAAAGTGTACCTTTTTGGGAATTTGGACCTGGGCCTCAATCAAACGGGATGACGGGCGAAAAGGGTGTAAATATGAAATTTAACACTGAAATCCAAAAATGTGCAAACATTGGGGAGGGGGGGGGGGAAACATTGGTGATGGGGGGGGGGGGGGGGGGGGGGGGGCGAGAAGAAAAGCAAGAAAATGGCATGAGTCCGAGTTCAAAAGATGGGAAAAACGTTGAAAACGGGACTGAATTTTTGTTCCAGACGAACTTGTTTTTTTTAAAGCAAATGTGCTGTGCTAAAAATACTAATTAAAAGCGGGGGTGTGCTTTGACTTTCTCAGAAGGGATGGCTGTGTAGATCGGCTAATTCTAGAAAATGGAATTAGACTGCTTTGCAATATTGAATGAACGGGAAAATCTCTCTGGCTTGTTACTTTTTGTGTCAACAGTTGTGGCTGACGTGTGCGGGCGTCATGCTCGTGTGTGCGTGCGTGCGTGCGTGCGTGCGTGCGCGCGCGCGTGTGTGCGTGCGTGCGCGCGCGCGCGCGCGCGTGCGTGCGTGCGTGCGTGCGTGCGTGTGTGTGTATGTGTGTGTGTGTGTGTGTGTGTGCGCGCCCCGCTTGCTTGAGGCCACGTTGGATAGTGTGGCTCATCCTCCCATGCTTGAGAATGACACCCGATGAAACAAACTGTCCTGGAGCATTGGAGCAGCAAACCATGGTGGTTTGCTGTGCCTCCTTACCCAGACACGGCTCCTGTTTAGTGCTTTTAGTTTGGCCACAAATTGACTTTTTTTGTGCAGTGCTAACCCCCTTTCTCGACCAGTTTGAATATTGTCGTCCCACAGAAACTGGTGACGGTGTACAAGGCCTTTCAGAAGCTGAAAATTAAATTTCCCAACATTCTGCTCGTTAAATGAAGTCGATCAGGTTCCCATAAGGAAATGTCTGGATGCCTCTGTAAAAACAGCTGCAGACATTTCTTTCCAGCTGATCGTTTTTCATTATCAAACCCAGAGGCAATGCCATTGCGGGCTGCAATCCTGTTGGCAAGGGCCATGACAGAAGTTCATCCTCGAGGCTTGTGGTAAGGCTTGTCGGCCTCCAGAAATGCTTTCTGGCGCCGGTTACATATTCATTCCTGCCGTCCAGGTGGTCTTTTAATGTCGCAGTGGGAATCCTGTACAGTTGTGCAGGCCTGTCTTGTCATTCGTCACAGCACTCATCGCTTGCTGAGTAAGACGACCACTTGGCCCTGTGGAATAAACTAATTATAGAATGATAAATAACTTCAAATGCAAAGTGAATATAGTGACTTAATTCATGCATATTCTAAACCAAAATTTGCTATCATTGATCTATACTGACTTCCATAAAAAACGCGAAAACAAAACAAGCTGAAGGTTGGGGGTGAATTTTATTGGTCACAATTGTACAGAGTCGAAGCAAGAATTCAACGTGATTTGATCCATTACACCGGTAATGTGTGAAAATGTCATCAGCAATATGTCTTTTGTGTGGAAAATCCAAGGTCACGTGACAAACCAGCTTGAAGTCCTAATACCGTGTGTGGCCACCTTTTTGCGTTGACAACTGCTTGAAAACCTGCGGCTCATTGAGTGGACCAGGTGGTTGATGCGTCCTCTTGGCACACCAGCCCACACATGGACGATGGCCTGGTGAAGTTGAGCCGCTGTTGCTGGTCGTGGACGCAGGAGGTCCAACCGTCTGCGAAGTTCATCCCAAAAATGTTCTATTGGGTTAAAATCGGGACTGAGGGCTGACCAGGGCAGCACATTGACGTTGTTATGCTGAAGAAATTGCTGGGTGGCCCTGGCGGTGTGTGGTCTTGCATTGTCCTGTTGGAATGTCCAGTTTGGGTGTTGCGCAAAAAAAGGATCGGACATGGGGTCTGAGCACCTGGTTGATGTAACGCTGTGAATTGACACCCTGTCCGCGACCAGAACCAATGTTCTGAAAGATGACTGGTCCTATGGCGTGGTTAATGCCAATTGCACCCCATATCATACGTTCGGGCCTCCCCAGGGGTTCCGCTCTACCACACAGGAGTCAGCATAGCGTTCACCAGGTCGACGCCATATTCTGACACGACCGTCAGCCATGTCAATACAAAAACGGCTCTCATCTGAGAACAGTATGCGTCCCCACTGCTGCCTGCACCAGTTGATTCGGGCTTGTGCCCACTGCAGCCTGTCCTGCCGGTGTCTTGCTGTCAGTACCGGACCTCTGTGAGGACGCCTACATGCCAGCCCGTTCTCCTGAAGATGCCCCCGCATAGGTGTTGAGGCGGATTCGTTGCTGGAGATTCCCAGGCACCTGTCGAGCAGTGTTAGCGGCTGTTTGCCGCCTGTCCCGCAGATGGGTTCGAACAAGATGGCGATCCTCTCTTTGTGTGGTGACCCAAGGACGGCCTGGCGGGACGATCATCAGTGGTACCAGTGACTCGCATGCGGTGCTGCAGACTATAGATGGTTGAGATGTGGACGTTAAAGATGTTGGCGACCTGCCTGGCATCCACACCAGCCTCCAGATGGCGTAGGGCACGATTGCGTTCCTCTGCTCGTAGTCTTGGCATCTCTGTAGCGCTCAGACGGCAAGTCGTTACCTAAACCCTTGTAGCGCGGCTTTATAAAGGCTGCATGCCTGCGTACTTGTCGCTGGTTAACTTTGCTCTGCATGGTGTGCACGTGCCTCACATGCAGCAACCAGTTTGCCATTTTTGTTGACCCTCCAATGCCGGGGAATGATGTGTTGCTCACAAAATTTTTTTTCACTGCACGTGAGTCTTGGACCCAAACAACTTGCCACAATGGTTCAATATTGTATAGCCTTTGTCAAAAGAAACGCGAAAAACAATCCTTTACTGTCGCTTCTGGAAACAGACTATAGTGTGGAGTCTGGTCTGTGGGTCAGGCATGCTGAAGACTGGTTTCTTTATGTGCTTTCGTTTTCATCAGATTCGGCTGTGGTCAGTGTGGTTAGTGAGGCACGTGGGAACTGCTATTGCGGTTGTTCAAGCTTCCACACTGTAGCCAAGACACAACCCGTAAACAGGCAAAAAAGCAAGATGCCGCGTCTCACGAAAATGACAGAGAACGGGCCATTGGTATGTTGTACGCAGGCTCGTCAGCCCAGGTGATCGCAGCCAGACTGAATGTCCACCACTCGACAATTTATCGACTGAGGAACCGCTATCTGGTGACTGGCTCCACAGCAGACGCTCCACGAGCAGGCCGACCACAAGCGTTGACCGCACGGACACAGAGGTGGTGCGCTCATTTAGGAATGACCCCTACCAAAGCGCTTCCACCACTGCCAGGCACAACAACACGTCGCCATCGACAATAATTCGTCTGCTGCGTCGAAACCACCTTTTTTGTCCGCCGTCCATATCGGGTTCGAGATTGACTGCACAACACAGACTCCATCGGCAGAACTGGGCCAATCAACACGCGAACTGGGCAGCAGAATGGAATGATGTGCTGTTCAGTGACGAATGCCGAGTCTGCGTTGGACAAGGTTGATAACAATGATCGGGTCTGGAGACCACGGGGTCAGCGCTTTAATTGCCCGTCACATCACGGAACACAATTTTGGGGGTGGACCATCAGTCATGATGTGGGGTGGCCTGCACGGTCAACAGCTTGTTAGGCCCGGTTTTCTTTCAGTTTGCAGCGAGGTCGGGGAGGAGGGGTGAATGCAGCACGTTACATCAATCAGGTGCTGCAGCCAGTTGTCGTCCCTTTCTTCCAAAGAAACCAGGCTCACGAGTTTCAACATGACAATGCCCGCCACATGCTGCACAAGCCATGCAACAATTTCTACGACGGAATCAAATTCCCACAATGGTTTGGCCAGCTTGCAGTCCAGACTTAAATCCCATGGAACAAGTCTGGGCATACTTGAAGCGCAGCATTAACAAACAACCCCGCCGACCAGGAAACGCCGTCGAAACTCCAACAAGAATATGTCCGACAGTGGAACAGAATTCCACCAGCTTTCCTGCAGCGCTTAGTGGTCTCCATGCCGAACCGCTGCCGATTGGTCATCAACAACGCAGGGCGTCAAACCAGATATTGACAGCATGCACTATCCCATGTCCCGTTCTGCTGTTACCTCGGTCCTTTTCAGGACCAATTCGAAATCCAAACAGAGTTGATTTCTGTCATGTCCCTTCTCTCTTCAGACCCTCTCTCTCTCTCCCCCTCTCTCTGTCTCTTTCCCCCCTCTCTCTCTCCCCCCCCTCTCTGTCTCTTTCCCCCCTCCTCTCCTCTCTCCCTCTCTCTGTCTCTTTCCCCCCCCCTCTCTCTCCCCCTCTCTCTGTCTCTTTCCCCCCTCTCTCTCTCCCCCTCTCTCTGTCTCTCTCCCCCCTCTTTTCTCTCCCCCTCTCTCTCTCTTTCCCCCCTCTCTCTCTCCCCCTCTCGCTGTCTCTTTCCCCCTCTCTCTCTCTCCCCCTCTCTCTGTCTCTCTCCCCCCTCTCTCTCTCCCCCTCTCTCTGTCTCTCTCTCTGTCTCTCTTTCTCTGTCTCTCTCTCTCTCACTTTGTGTCTCTTCGTCCCTCTTTCTGTCACTTCTCTCTCCGGATACACTCATGCGTGGAGTGTTTTTATCGACTATGCATGTTTTGCACGTACGCAGACACCAAACACGGGAAATGTGACATTGAACTGTCTGCGGTCCAGGTCAGCTATGGTCCGTTTCAAACTAGCCTTTTGGGTCGCTTCATGGAGATCGTTTCGCGTTTCTTTTGACAAAGGCTGTTATTCACCCCTTTTCACCCGAAAAATAGCCTTTCAAATTTTCGCGTTTTTTATGGAAGTCAGTATTTGCAATAGGAGAGAGGACCCAAATTCCGCACAGTGGGCTTGTAGAACCGAACAGTGTTCGGAATTACGGTTATCAGTTTGTTCGAAGTTGCCTCAGCAGTCTCACTGACATTTCTTTTATTAGAAGAAAATGCAACTAGAATACATTAATTACACATCTTTAACTTTAAAACAGCACTACCATACTAATAAAATCATAAATTTATCTGAAGCTTGGCTCGTTTTACCATGCTCTGCACAGAATTTTAGACAAAAATAAGACAGTGGTGCAAAATTGGAGAAAAAAAAATCTCACCGTTTGCGTGTCCTAAGTGGTGCCGCAATCCTACTCAGTGGAAATAACCAAGGTTAGTCTCGTTCTTTTTGCTAGATTCTGGTCGTTCCACTCTGCCCCCTTCAGTCAGAACCAGCATGTTAGGAATTAGTCGACTGTTCAGCATTTAGAGACTTCCCCCTGGAAGCATGGGAAAGACATGAGACGGAAACATTTTCTATAATCCAGGGACAAACAGGGGAAAGTTGTTTTTGGTGTCTAAAAATTTTTAGGAAGAGGTAAAGTCTATACTGGTACAAGACCGTATCTTACTTGTCTCTGTTGTGAATGAAGTATTACAATCTGTCAGTAGCAAGTGTGTATGCACCCAACAATACAAAAGAAATATAGCGTACTTTCAAAATCTAATTGATACTTTGATTCCTTGTGATGATAAAAATCTGTTGATTTTTGGTGATTTCAAATTGTTCACTTAAGAGTGACCACTCAGGAAATGCACACAATGAATCTAAACCCCATGCCTGTAAACTGACAATAGATACGTTAGAACTAACTGATGCATGGAGGATGTATCATCCAAATGAAAACGAGACAACTTGGATGCGATCAAAATCCGTACATTGCACGTCGGCTAGACTATTGCTTTGTCTCCGAGAGCGTCTTAAGTTTTTTGTACCTCTTGTGAACACTTAACTGTTCCCAATTCTGACCATAAAGCTGTCATTCTAGATCTCAGTGAGAGTAATTTTGTACGAGGTCCGGGGTATTCGAGGTGTAATAATACTTATTTATAAAAGAATTCTTTGGTGCAAAAAATGAGCGAAGTTCAGACTTCTTTTCAGAAAGCAGGGATGTGAAGAACGAAGAGAAGTGGAGATGTGCCAAGTGGATATTCGGAATTTTTGCATTGACTTCGGAAAAATTTCATCTTGTCGGAAAAAAACGAATTACCGAAACTTAAAAAGCAATTGCAAGATTCAGAAAAACAGTTAATGGACAATACCAAAATGATGATATTCTGCAGATTATATAAAAACTAAACAAACATTGGAGATAATGCAAATTCATAAAACTAAAGGCGCTCATGTTAGAGCTAGAATCAGATGGATCGAGGGAAAGGGGGGAAGAATTCTAAATATTTTTACAGCCTGGAAAAAGCGCGACGTAAAAATAAGATTATTACAAAATTGTGCAAAGAGTCGGGGGAAATTCTTACAAATCGAAAACAAATACTGAACGAACAAGCTTCTTTCTGTAAAAAAAAATTGTGCAGTCAGAAAACTGAAGTGGACGAAGTAAAACAAGCAGCCGAGATATTCATGGGGAAAACGAACGACTGAAACGTTTAAATGAAAATGAAGCAATAGTATACGAGGGCATGGTTACGCTCAATGAGAACCTCTGCTCTTATAAACTTGAAAAAAAATATTCTGCTCCAGGAAGTGACGGTTTGTGAGTAGATTCTTAAATTTTTTGGGGGGTAGGATTGGTACTACTGTAAATAACTCCTTCATTGAATCATGGACATACCGGTAGCACATTTGAAGTGGCTGAATGAAGCTGGGTTCAAAATAGGCATCTTAATTATGCCATTGATGAACAAACCATCAGGTATGCCCTCCATCCTATCCAACTCAAATTAATGAACAAACCATCAGGTATGCCCTCCATCCTATCCAACTCAAATTAATGAACAAACCATCAGATATGCCCTCCATCCTATCCAACTCAAATTAATGAACAAACCATCAGGTATGCCCCCATCCTATCCAACTCAAATTAATGAACAAACCATCAGGTATGCCCTCCATCCTATCCAACTCAAATTAATGAACAAACCATCAGGTATGCCCTCCATCCTATCCAACTCAAATTAATGAACAAACCATCAGATATGCCCTCCATCCTATCCAACTCAAATTAATGAACAAACCATCAGATATGCCCTCCATCCTATCCAACTCAAATTACTGATTTCGTGTCTACTTTTTTCGGAATCACGATGATCTCGTGCAATAAAAACGGGTATGGCAGCTTAGATTCAGCAACCTGTAAATTATAAACGGTTGGATCTGTTTGATGAATATGAAATTGAATGCAGTTGACAAGAGATTCACTTGAAAAAAAAATCCTAGTCGGTTTCTTGTACAAAAACCCAGAAGAAAGAGTCGAGTGATTCGATCGTTTTGAACTTGTGCTCGAAGACGTGTACAATCATTCCATTGAAATAATCTTGCTTGCAGACTTTGACACGATTTATTGAAATCACATAATGTACAATCATCCATTGAAATATCTTGCTTGCAGACTTTGACACGATTTATTGAAATCCCAGAATATACAATCATTTCCATTGAAATAATCTTGCTTGCAGACTTTGACACGATTATTGAAATCACAGAATGTACAATCATTCCATTGAAATAATCTTGCTTGCAGACTTTGACACGATTTATTGAAATCACAGAATGTACAATCATTCCATTGAAAATAATCTTGCTTGCAGACTTTGACACGATTTATTGAAATCACAGAATGTACAATCATTCCATTGAAATAATCTGCTTGCAGACTTTGACACGATTTATGAAATCACAGAATGAATTCTAACAAACTTACGGCATGTGCAATTGATTCAGTTAATAATGTCACCTTCAAGGATAACATAACAGTCAAACACTTAATTGATCACATTTATGTAGCTATTCTAACAACATAGTAGAGACTGCTGTACCTATCTGTGGTCTTGGTGATCACTTTCCAGTGTTTCATTTGGTCAAAGAAAGGAGTTAAATCCTCGATGCGCTCACAAGTTTGTTTATTTTCGCAGCTCAAAAATTTCACACTGAAGATTTCTAATGATTAATATGTGACAGACTTTTCTTGTGTTTATCAATACAACCACTCTGATGACGCACTGCAGCATGGAACAGGATGTGTGTGTGTGTGTGTGTGTGTTGTGTGTGTGTGTGTGGTGTGTGTGTGTGTGTGTGTGTGTGTGTGTGTGATGTGTGTGCGTGCGTGTGAGTGTGTGTGTGTGGTGTGTGTGTGTGTGTGTGTGTGTGTGTGTGTGTGTGTGTGTGTGTGAGAGAGAGAGAGAGAGAGAGAGAGTGTGTGTGTGTGTGTGTGTGTGTGTGTGTGTGTGTGTGTGTGTGTGGGTGTGTGTGTGTGTGGTGTAGAGGGGGGAACGGGGAAAGAAGAACGTAATGCCATTCGCTTTTACCGCTAGGTAACTTTGCAAATGATCAAATTCCATTAACACAAAGAAATAAAAGCAGCATTACAAAGTAAGTATCACTCAGCTCAGTCACTGTATTAATCTCTCCACCCCACCACCACCACCCGTCCTTTCAAAGTTTCAAAATTCTGTGAATGTCAATTCTTTTCCCCCTAAAACAACGAGATTAGTCCTCCTGAACATGAACAGTGTTATCAAAATAATCCTTCACAATCCAGTTTTGTCCTTCAATACTTGGTGTTTCTAAAGGATGTTTTTCATACTTGTTACACGAAAGTTTTCTGTTAAATGCTGATATCCATTAATGGCTCAAAATTCTGAGTAGTGCCACATTTGTTTAATATTTATAGGCCTACACATTTTTGTTTTGTCATGAAAAGAAGTTAGCGATTTTTTTCTCAGGTTTTGAGCAAAAGAAAACCTAGAGTCCTCATGTTCAGAAGAGTTTCAAATGGCCTATCTTGAGCAAAATATAGTTTGAACAACATACAACCATTGTAAGTGAATCAGGAAAAAGAAAGTCAATTGAAGTTCATTTGATCATAAATGGAATGTTGTTCAATTGCAGAAATATTCTCGTGTTGGAAACAACAGTAACTGAATAAATGAGCAAATGTGAACGTGAATTTTTCCAATGGTGACAGCAGAATGATTTCGTAGTGAAAAACGTAAAGCGAAACGATTTGGTATTAGCCCTGTTTACTGTCACTAGTTGGATAAATAGTATATTACACTGAGGCGGCTCTAACGAACGTCCTTTGTGCAGTTTCTGGTATTGTCTAGCAGTTGCCATTTGATTTGTGTTCTATTTGTTTTGCAAGAATTTAATAAACAAAGGATCGAAGATTATTATTTTGCAATGTTTAGCCAAATAGTACGGAATTAACGTTTTCAAACAATAATTTGTACAATCTTCATATTTGACGTAATTCGGAGGCTCTGATATCAACCAAAACAACATTGCTTTGAAAAGGCGTGACGGACTATGGTCTAACTTTCGCACCCCATGATCGAAGGTTGGAATATCAATATTACAATAAACAAACAAGATCAAATGTCCTTTTCCTTCCTTTCCATAATTCTTATGATGTCTATTCATTTATACAAATACAAATTGAAACGCAAATTGTCTCTCTATTTGTCCATCAAGACATTTTCTTTGATGAAGATATTGAGAATATGTATAACTGTCCAGCCGGGAGTCCGCGACGCTAACCACTTCGCCACGGCAGCTAGTTAGCATCATAAGAGTTGTCTGCAGACGAGGTTTGCGACCAAAGCATTACACTACATTCTCCATAGTGCGGTGAAAAACCCAAAAACGTTTGATGGACGGGATGATAAGAAACCACTTAACACTCGTATGCTAACCACCTTGGCTCGCTTACAGGTTAAAAATACTGCTTTATCTCACTAGTATCTGAGGCTTTGTTCTGCAAAGATAGATAAAAATCACATATGCACGTCTGACCATACTAAACGATAAGGTGTTTTTTTCATGGATGAAAAAAGCATTCCTCGAGGAGGTTCTTTTCTGTTTTCTCTTCTTTTTTTATCCTGCCTTTTGGTATGACCAAACAGAAAGATGATATGAAAAGAAAATCGAGAAAAAACTTGCGAAACGGATTCTCAAGAGCGGTACAAAAGCAATACGGAGTTTCGCCATCTGACCTATGTGAGTCTTTGGGATTCGAGATTAAAAGCTTTCCATAGAGGTAAAGCTAAAATCATTACACTCGTTAGCACAATTGTGCTAAAAGTCACTGTGAAACGGCTTCTGTTCCACGCCGGTTTAGGAAAAAAAAACAACAACAAACAAATGAGATCAAGATTGGTTGATAAATGATCATGGTATCCATCACTGTTTCTGATATGATTCCCTTAAGGAGTAGATCGACACGGAAGAAAATATTATACCTTCAATCAGCATTTGTATGCTAAAACTAACAGCTTTTCTGTTGCGACTTGATCTTTGAAAACACGCCTCAGGAGCAGGAGAGAGACTAATCAAATTTCGTATTGTCTGTTTCTTTAATTGCTTCCGCAGTCATACGCGTAAGGGGCTATCAACGCTTGATCACCCAGAGTCATATGCATAGCGAACATTGTACTCTAACAGGACTACCAGTTAAAATGATTTAGGCTGACTTTAGAACATCTGTCCTTCAACGATCTTTTTGTTGTAACCTTTAAGATGAATAATCTATTTTAAGTATCAGCAGAAGTATCTCGGTGACAATCTGTCTGTAAACATTAAATCATTGTTCTCTTAGCTAAGACGGCTAGAGAAAGATCACTTGGAATTAACGTGTGCGAGAACAGAATCTTAAAACGCATTCAGTGAACTGGCCTTAGACTGACAAGAAACAAATGTAGAGACAGAGACAGGTGCAAAGAAACAGAGAGAGACAGAGAGAAGTAGAGACCAGAGAGACAGGGACAGCTGTAGAGACAATGAGGCTGAACAATAGATGGTTGCAGATCTTATCATGGACCAAAAACAAAAGTATTTAGTGCATGATACAGTAGCTAGGATGACAGTTATTAGGACAACAAAAATCTACAACAGCCATTTGGAACCGGAATATAAAGAGAAAAGACACTTTCAATTGACCATGGCTAAGCCCGTCATCAAGATGATAAACGTTTCTTCATTATTTTTTTTTTCCTTGTTTTGTTTTGAAAGCAGACGTAACGAAATAATCACAAAAAACCAGTACCTGACGACGTCAGTCATGCTTTTTCGTCAGATTGTTTGGATGAGATAACAAAAGCCTTTTTAAGTTCAGAATAAACGATGGCCGCGCCAACTGTATATCCCATTCCAGAACTGTGGTACCGTTTACCCTTTTCGGCAACCCAAAAGGGGCACTACAGTGAAAGTCGCCACAGAGACACCGCGGCCTGTTCTCGCCTCTCCCTTTTCCCCTTTTCCCCCCTACTCCTCCCCCTCCCCCGCATCCACTCTTCACCACCACCCCCGCTCCCCCTCTAACAAATAATTACGCACTTACAGCGCACGAACGCATATTCTCTCTCTCTTCCCTCTCTCTCTCTCTCTCTCCTCTCTCCCTCTCTCTCTCTCTCTCTCTCTCTCTCTCTCTCTCTTTCTTTTTACACACACACACACACACACACACACACACACACACACACACACAGATGCTTTTACATGCACATAGTGCGTTATACAATGAGGCCTGCATTTTACTCCTTCACTCTTAAGTATAGATAGTGAAGGATTTTTTGTTTTATTGTTATATGTTAGATCTTTATCCCTTTTGTTTAAATTTTTTCCATTAATTGTTGAATTAAGTTGCTTTTTTTTGTTTTTTTTTTTGGGGGGGGGGGTTTTGCTTTGCTATGTTTGTTTGTTTTTTGTTGTTTTGTTTTTTTCTTTTTCTTTTTTAGTTTTGTTTTGTTTTTCTTTAGATACATATACAGATATGTACACTATACACTCACATACAAAAGCCTACATACACGCTTTTATAACATATAGGCTTGTTCACTCAATCATTCATTCCTTCAGTCATTCTCTTCATTCATTCACGTCTAATATCACTCAAAATGAACAGACGTTAAACAAAGAACGAACGAACGAACGAACACCCCACACACCAAAAACACACACCACACACACAACCCACACACACACACACACACACACACACACACACACACACACACACACACGTGCGCGCGCGCGCACACACACAAACGTACAGGGGCCCGAACCACCACACACACACACACACACACACACACACACACACACACACACCACACCACACCACATAAATACAGTATTGCACACCAGCCTTTTCTGGGATTGCATTCTTCTTAAAACTGAAAAGGCAGAGGAATCAAATTACCACTTTCCGCCGCGGTCACTGAGGAGAAACAACCAGGTTTCGAAAAAATCGGTATATGACCAGGAGTTATATGTTAGTGAGTTTCCCTCCCCCAGGAGGATGTCCCCCCTTGGAAAACTACAAGCTTGCTGAAGGCTCATTTTTGAGAAGCATTTTTTTTATATTTTTTTTCCCATTCACCCACTCAAGCACATACTGGTTAGTTAGGCAAATCTCTACCACTGCAGATATGAAGCTTATCTCCCCCTATTTCTTCAATCTAAGACATAAGAGCAAGCTTTGTTTTAATTCATATATATATATTATTCTGAACAATTACGTAGTGGGGGAAAAAAAAGTATATATTATATATATATATATATAATATATATATATATATATATATATATATATATATTTTATATATATATATATTCGGTTCTGAAGAAAACCTTTTGGCGAAAGCTTGAAAATGAACTCCGGGGCGGTGCGAGTACTTATTTTTTATCAATATATAATTTTATATATATATATATATAATATATATATATATATAATATATATAATATTTTATATATATATAAAATATTGTCACGAGTTTGTCACGAGGCCTACGACGTTCGACCCACCCTAGGGTGGCGGAATTATTTATTTATTGTCGTTGCTGTTGTCGGTAGCCGTCCCTTAGGGTGGCTTTGGTGCAGTTGCACCTGGTGTGGTTCAGCTCAACTTCGGGTTTGCTTTCTCTCTCTTTCTCTCTAATTCCACCGCCCGTGCTATTCATCCTGCAAGTTCACGGGTGGCCGGTACCTTTCTCTCGAACTTTCTGTCTATCGCCTCTCGCCTGTCTTTTTACCTGTCGCACGTGCTTTCGTTTCTTTAGTTTGAAGTATGCTCACTCTGTGACGCAGCATGGCATGTTGGCCGCCATTGCTGAGGAGGTTAGCTCTCCTCGAGCGGAAGATGTCCTGGGGCGCCTGCTCCAGTCCTGGTTCTTTAACCTTATCATCGAGAGTACAGTCAGTACTTTCAATTCCTGCAGTCGGCCTGTAGGAGAGGACATCATTTCTTCTGTTTCCGCATCTTCGCCTCTGTCCTCTCGACTGGACAGAGGGTAGAGAGAGTCCTTTGACCCGCCTCTTCGGGGTCACCCACGGGTAGCTGGTAAGCATCAGTTTTGTGGTCTGTTTTGTTTTGATTTGTTGTTGTAGCCGGCTTAGTCTTCGCTTTTGCGCAATTTCTTTTGTTTTTCGGAAATGAAGAGAAATATTGTGTGAGACCTTTCTCTGGTTAATTCCATCTTTAACCTGGCCATTCTAAATTATTTCCAAAATTCTTTCTCCTGTTTATGTATCTGGTGATGCGGTAGTCGGTGGGGAAGGGAGAGAACCTGGTGATTCAGGGTTGGAACTTGCTTGGTCTCGCTCGTCCGCCCCTGTCACATTCGCCGGACTTTATCCTTCGGCCACCGTCTGTTTGTGTGTGCAAGGAGAACGAGTTTTATGTTCACGAGCGTGCGTACGCATGATTTGTCGTTCGGATGCGTGGTTGGAGATTTGTGTTATTTGAAATGTGTTTATAAAATGTGACAGTTGTGCCATTGAATTATTATTTGCAAATGTGGTGGCAGTTATTAAGCGATGGTCGCTGTGTTGATTTATTTCCTAAGGAAGGAAAAACGTAAGCGTGAGTGAGAGAAGGGTGAAGATAATTCATATTTGTTTTTATAACCTGTTGATTTAATGCAGTCTTTACCTGCATCGTGTGAGAAGACTTGATTCAATGGGTTTACTGTGTGCGTTGAATACACTTCCCCTCGCCCATCATGCGAGTGGCTAAGACTTGACAGCAATGGTCAGACGGTACTGACGGCAGGGTTCCAGTACCCTTCTTCCTTCCTCCTTCCTTCTTCTTTTCCTCCTCTCCGACTCTCCTCCCAGCTACGTCCCTCCCCCCTCCCGGGAGCTTCACCTGGAGCACGAACTGGATGGTGCCACGTGCTGGTCGAGGCCACGTTCTGGCTGAGACCACGGACGGGATGGTGCCACGCGCTGGTCGAGGCCACGCCTTGGTCGGGACCGGGACTGCTAGAAGAGCCCGCCGTCTTGACTGGCCGGCCTGGACCCCCGTCCAGGACCTCCATAACAGCTACGTTCCCCCCCCCCCCCCCCCCCCCCCCCCCCCCCCCGGGAACAACGCTCTTCACTGCCCGCTTGGGTCGTGAGGGGTCGGCTTTGGGCGACTCCCTGCGAGAACCAGCCCGGCTCGGAGCACCTAGTGCGACAGGGTGCTCCCTGCGACTTGACAGGGCAGGATGTGGACGCACTCCATGGTGTGAGAAAGGATTGATACTGGAAATATTCCTTTATAATTGTGTATATGTCATATGTGCTGGAATGCGTAATTGTGATCGTGTACGTCGTATGGCGAAATATTTATTTATAATCGTGCATGTTGTGGGTGTGGGAGTGCTTGATTGTGATTGTGCATGTTGTGCGCGTTGGAGTGCTTGATCGTGATTGTGCATGTTGTGTGCGTTGGAGTGCTTGATCGTGATTGTGCATGTCGTGTGCGTTGGAGTGCTTTATTGTGATCGTGCATGGTGCGTGTGTTGGAATGTTTATTTTGCTGGTGTGAATAAATGGGGTGTTGTATCGTAATCTTTATTGTGTGGTCTCTTGCGAGCGTGTGAGGTCAGTCACTCCCTTCACTCCCACCTAGACCGATCCTGTCAGGGCAGACCTCCAGGGGTCGGTCGTGACAATTGTGGGGGCTCGTCGGGATGTGAAGGGCTCTGGCTGTCTCTCTCCTCGTTCTCCGCAGAGTACCTGTTTAGTTTTGTCTGTTTTGTATATGTTTAGTCAGTTGTCGGTTTTGTTCGTGGGTGGTTGGCTGGGTGACTCTAGTGTGAAGGGAGTCTTGTTTGTGGCCTGAGGGACATCCGGCGTGACTCGGGAGTTGAGGTGAGACCAAGGGGAGTCAACCGCGCCCAGGCCTCCTTCCGCCGGGTACCTCACGCAGGTACGGCCGTAAGTCTTGCCCTTCTGTTGCCGCTCAGTCTTCCATTCCTGTTTTGTATTTTAGCCAATTCTTGTTTTTTTTTTTCTCTTACCGGGTTGTTGAGTACAGGGGGTTGCATCGGACGCTAGTGTTTTTTTTTTTTTTCCCTCTCTCCCGGATTCCGTCTGCTAGTTTTTTTTTGTTTTTTTGTCGGCCAGCCCCACCGCACTGTTGCTCATGCTGTAGAGCGCGGTGTTGGCCAGAGTGGGGCAGCCGACATAGTTTTTGTTTTGTTTTTTTTTCGGTGAGCCCCACCGCACTGTTGCTTCGTGCTGTAGAGCGCGGTGTTGCCAGAGTGGGAGGCAGCCGGAACTTGTCCGCACACACGCACACACACACATACACACATATACACACGCCCCTAAAATATTTGTGTTTTTTTTTTTTTTCTTTTCTCTAGTGGAATTGTTTTTTCCCCTGTATTTGGAAAACTGTAGGATATTGTTGTCATGGCGACGTCCGGCGCTGGTGTATGGCGACGCAGGCGTCGAAGAAGAAGGGTATTCAAAATGTTACTGTAGTCCTACTATTAGTACCATACTTCGACTACGGTAACTTCTACCTATTCCAGTGCGTAGCAGGTAGCCCAGTGAGTACTTTTACTACCTCTTCGCTGGGGGGTCTCCCTGTCGAGACCCCGACTGGCACTTCCGCTCGGAAGCGTCAGAGTATAGCGAAGCAACTTGGGCTCTGTGAGTCGCGGAGACCGAAACCCTCTCCTCTCCAGCTTCCCCTCGTAAGGGGCATGCCCCAGAAGACTTCCTTATGGGAAAGTCGAGACCCAAGGGACGGGTCAGACGGATCATCCTCCCGTGTCGGGAGTGGTGAACCCCCGCCCAGGACATCACTTCCGTCCTGATGTTTCTAGAGCGACAGCGACGGAGGATGAGGCCCAACGTAGGGAAGAGGTTGCTAGGCAGGAAGCTCTTCGTAGGGAAGAGGCAGTCAGGCAGGAAGCTCTCCGTAGGGAAAGAGCGTAGAGAGGAGGCTCAGCGTAGGGAGGAGGCTGCCCTCCGTCGGGAAGAGTTGGATCAGCGTAGGGAGGAGGCTGCCCTCCGTCGGGAAGAGTTGGATCAACGTAGAGAGGAGGCTGCCAGACAGGAGGCTCTGCGCAGGGAAGAGATGGAACAACTTCTTTCGCAGGCTCCCGCATCTGTAAACCAGGGGGGTTAATCACCAGGCAGGTGATAGAGTTAGAGGCCCAAAGTTAAAGCTTCCAGAGTTCAGACCTAGTGAGGACATTGATATGTTCTTAGAGCATTTCGACAAGGTTGCTTGTTCATACCAATTGTCTGAGGAGCAAAGGCTATGCAACCTTTTTTCTGGATTATCTGTGCTGCAAGGGAGTGTGTGCTCACTCTAAATGAAGGTGCGTCTTATGCAGACATGCAGTTGGCTCTGCGTAAGCGTTTCCACCTTACCCCAGAGACCTACAGGAGGAAGTTTAGGTCCATGAAGAAGAATAATGATGAGACCTTCGTGCAGTTTGGTGATAGGCTGCGCAAGACGCTAGGGTACTGGCGTCAGTTAGCTAAGTTGGAGCTGGAGGATCTGATCCTCATTGAACAGCTCACCAACACTGTGTCCCCAGAGTTGAGGATCCGGATAGGCGAGACAGCACCTCAGGATTTCGCGGCTGCGATTCACACAGCTGAGGTGTTGCTGAAGCTCGCAGGGCTTATGGGCATCGCCCAGATACGGAGAGGAAGCCTCCACAGGATTTAGTAGCAATAAGGTGCCGACGACTGCTAGTGGGGCGAACAAGGCAGGCAGTTCATCGGGGATTTCAGCGCCCTGACTGTGTTTTCTTTGGGTCGTCCTGGCCACATTAGGAAAGATTGTCCTAAAGCCGCTGGTAGTCGTGGGGCTGGTCCTTTCCAACGTCCTCGTGCCTCAGCTAACGTGGGGTTCCATCCCAGCTTCTGGTGATTCAGAGTGCCCAGGTTTTCTCTCTGTTGTTGGTTCCTCCTTGGTCGACACCATCAGGGATTCAGGAGCATCAACGCTCTTTGTTGATAAGGATTTGGTTTCCCCTGAGGCCCGGCGGGGCGCTAGTTATGAGTGTGCGGGTTGGAGGCTGGTTTATACCTCCACCCGCCCTTCGGTACTCGTTTCTATCTCCACCCCTACTTCTGTGGCGAAGTATGGGCCATTGCGGTGGAGCGACCTATGTATTCCCTTCTCTAGGGAATACTGTCACCTTTGCTGACGGACGCAGTCAGTCCGGTCTACGGATCTGCCTGTACAGGCGTGTGTGGGAGTTACCACACGCGCCAAAGCTGAGAAGCAGGAACAGGAGTTGCGTCCCGTTCTTCAGCCGATCTCTGACGAGGTTCTGGCAAGGGCCGATCCTGCTAGCATTATCCGTCTTCAGGCCAGGGACTTGGATGTCCAACGCCTACGACAACTTGTGGATCGTCCCGCTCAGTTGGCCCGACACGCCAAGGTGAGCTTCAAGCTCCACAAGGGGATCCTCTTTAGGGTTTCCACTCAGGCAGATCGTGTGGCCAAACAGCTTGTTGTTCCCCAAAGCTTGAGAGAGTCTGTTCTCCGGCAGGCCCACGATTCCCCATGGCAGGTCATATGGGCTCCAAGCGGACTCTCGAGCGAGTAAGACAAGACTTCTTTTGGCCAGGGATGAACTCACAGGTTAGGCAGTACTGCCGCAGTTGCGATGTCTGCCAGCGGACAACGCCTAAGGGTCGCTTGAAAGCGTGTTCCCCTAGGGTCAGTGCCACTGGTTGGGGAGGCATTCAGCAAGGTTGGGGTCGACCTGGTGAGACCCATTAATCCTCCATCCGATCGCGGTCACCGCTACACTTCGGTAGTGGTAGAATCTGCGAGTCGATACCCAGAGGCTGTCCCGCTTAGGACTATCGATGCCCCTACTGTTCTGAATCTCTCAGGCAGATTTGGACGCGCACTGGCGTGCCCAAGAAGAAGTACGGCCGAAAGTTTGTACTGGAGAGCGATCATCATCCTCTCCAGTGCCTGGACCGGATCCGACCAGTCAGTCATCGACTCATGAGTTAGGCAGTGGAGCTGCAGAGTCATGCGTTCACTTTCCGTCATATCAAGGGTTCCTGTAATACGGACGCTGACTATCTTAGCCGAGCTCCGTAGTCAGCACATGGAAAATCAGTCAGAGGGACACTTCCCCTCAACCAGGGTTATATCCCCTTTTTGGTCTCTGTATCAGGTGTAGTGACAGTTTTTCACTTCAGTGATGTT
Organism: Conus ventricosus; assembly: GCA_018398815.1. Taxonomy (NCBI): domain Eukaryota; kingdom Metazoa; phylum Mollusca; class Gastropoda; order Neogastropoda; family Conidae; genus Conus; species Conus ventricosus. Next base: position 4,610 of record JAFLJL010001547.1, on the reverse strand, counting down.
AACGATAGTGAATCACCAATGGTTCGGATTGTTACTTTCGGGTTGGAAGGTTCGCTTAGTTGTTTGATAAATGTAGTATTATGTATTTCTCGGTGGTGATTCTATCGTAGAATGTTTGTATTGGGTTCATCGTACTCTGTCGATCACAGAGAGTTGGGTTCGGTCCCATTGTTGTGAAGTTGCACATGCACAAGGTTCAAAGGAGCACTGTATCTCAGAGAAACAGATGCTTTTAGAAGGGGGGTTTGTCACGAGTTTGTCACGAGGCCTACGACGTTCGACCCACCTAGGGTGGCGGAATTACTATTTATTTATTGTCGTTGCTGTGTCGTGTAGCCGTCCCTTAGGGTGGCTTGTGGTGCAGTTGCACCTTGGTGTGGTTCAGCTCAACTTCGGTTTGCTTTCTCTCTCTTTCTCTCTAATTCCACCGCCCGTGCTATTCATCCTGCAAGTTCACGGGTGGCCGGTACCTTTCTCTCGAACTTTCTGTCTATCGGCCTCTCGCCTGTCTTTTTAACCTGTCGCACGTGCTTCGTTTCTTTTAGTTTGAAGTATGCTCACTCTGTGACGCAGCATGGCATGTTGGCCGCCATTGCTGAGGGAGGTTAGCTCTTCACTCGAGCGGAAGATGTCTCTGGGGGCGCCTGCTCCAGTCCTGGTTCTTTACCTTATCATCGAGAGTACAGTCAGTACTTCAATTCCTGCAGTCGGCCTGTAGGAGAGGGACATCATTTCTTCTGTTTCCGCTCTTCGCCTCTGTCCTCTCGACTGGACAGAGGGTAGAGAGAGTCCTTTGACCCGCCTCTCGGGGTCACCCACGGGTAGCTGGTAAGCATCAGTTTTGTGGTCTGTTTGTTTGATTTGTTGTTGTTAGCCGGCTTAGTCTTCGCTTTTGCGCAATTTTCTTTTGTTTTCGAAATTGTAAGAGAAATATTGTGTGAGACCTTTTCTCTGGTTAATTCCATCTTTAACCTGGCCATTCTAAATTATTTCCAAAATTCTTTCTCCTGTTTATGTATCTGGTGATGCGGTAGTCGGTGGGGAAGGGAGAGAACCTGGTGATTCAGGGTTGGAACTTGCTTGGTCTCGCTCGTCCGCCCCTGTCACATTCGCCGGACTTTTATCCTTCGGCCACCGTCTGTTTGTGTGTGCAAGGAGAACGAGTTTTATGTTCACGAGCGTGCGTACGCATGATTTGTCGTTCGGATGCGTGGTTGGAGATTTGTGTTATTTTGAATGTGTTTATAAAATGTGACAGTTGTGCCATTGAATTATTATTTGCAAATGTGGTGGGAGTTATTAAAGCGATGGTCGCTGTGTTATTATTTCCTAAGAAGGAAAACGTTAAGCGTGAGTGAGAGAAGGGTGAAGATAATTCATATTTGTTTTATAACCTGTTGATTTAATGCAGTCTTTACCCTGCACGTGTGAGAAAACTTGATTCAATGGTTTACTGTGTGCGTTGAATACACTTCCCCTCGCCCATCATGCGAGTGGCTAAGACTTGACAGCAATGGTCAGACGGTACTGACGGCAGGTTCCGTACCCTTCTCCTTCCTCCTTCCTTCTTCTTTTCCTCCTCTCCGACTCTCCTCCCAGCTACGTCCTCCCCCTCCCGGGGGCTTCACCTGGAGCACGAACTGGATGGTGCCACGTGCTGGTCGAGGCCACGTTCGGCTGAGACCACGGACGGGATGGTGCCACGCGCTGGTCGAGGCCACGCCTTGGTCGGGACCGTGGACTGCTAGAAGAGCCCGCCGTCTTGACTGGCCGGCCTGGACCCCCGTCCAGGACCTCCAGTAACAGCTACGTTTCCCCCCCCCCCCGCCCCCCCCCGGACACGCTCTTCACTGCCCGCTTGGGAGTCGAGGGTGTCGGCTTTGGGCGACTCCCTGCGAGAACAGCCCGGCTCGGAGCACCTAGTGCGACAGGTGCTCCTGCGGACTTGACAGGGCAGGGATGTGGACGCACATCCATGGTGTGAGAAAGGATTGATACTGGAAATATTCCTATAATGTGTATATGTCATATGTGCGGAATGCTGAATTGTGATCGTGTACGTCGTATGGCGAAATATTTATTTATAATCGTGCATGTTGTGGTGTGGGAGTGCTTGATGTGATTGTGCATGTTGTGCGCGTTGGAGTGCTTGATCGTGATTGTGCATGTTGTGTGCGTTGGAGTGCTTGATCGTGATTGGGCATGTCGTGTGCGTTGGAGTGCTTTATTGTGATCGTGCATGGTGGTGTGTTGGAATGTTATTTTGCTGGTGTGAATAAATGGGGTTTGTATCGTAATCTTATTGTGTGGTCTCTTGCGGAGCGTGTGAGTCAGTCCTCCCTTCACTCCCCTAGACCGATCCTGTCAGGGCAGACCTCCAGGGGTCGGTCGTGACATATATATATATATATATATATATATATATAATATATATAATATATATATATATATAATTTGTGTGTGTGTGTGTGTGTGTGTGTTGTGTGTGTGTGTGTGTGTGTGTGTGTGTGTGTGTGTTACGCTCGATGTGGATAATCGCTAATGTGAACATTATGCAAGTAATTTGCCTAATGTGAACATTAGACGAGCAATTTGCACAATGTTTACAATAGGCAAATTACTTGCATAATGTTCACATTAAGCAAGACTCTCACATTAGGCAATGGCGTTTTGCCTGATGTGAATAGAAGAAGAACCGCGGTCGCTGGAGTGGAAAGCAGTTTATCATCTTTGTTATAATCACAACTCACAACTTTTTCCACACATTCATAACAGAGGAACTGAGTTCTGACTTGATTTTATTTTTAGCATTTGATCAGGACCTTTCCATTCGAGCATTCAATTCAGAGGAAAAACATCTGAATGACAGCATTTGAGCATTCAATGTCAGAGGAAAAACATCTGATTGAAAGCATTTGAGCATTCAATGTCAGAGAAAACATCTGATGAAAGCATTTGAGCATTCAATGTCAGAGTAAAAAAAACGCATTGTCATTTCAGAGAAAACACAACAGAAGGCTTGTTTTTCTTTTGAAGGTAAATTTTTCTTTTTCTCTCTCTCTCTCTCTCTCTCTCCCCTCTCCTCTCTTCTCTCTCTCTCCTCTCTCTCTCCCCTCTTCTCTCCTCTCCTCTAAATTAGTCCCCCACACTCTCACCCTTTCTCCTGTTCGGGTCTGTCTCTCTACTGTTCTCTGTCCCTTCCTCCCTCTTTCTATCTCTCTGTCTGGTGCGCTATTGAAATTTTTTTTTTGGGTCCCCCTCTCTCACTCTTTCTCCTTCTGTCTTCTTTTTGTCTGTCGTTTGTCGTCCGTTTCTCTCTCCCCCCCCCCCCCTCCCTCTCTCTCTCTCCCCTTTGTCTGTCTGTCTGTCTGTCTGTCTGTCTGTCTGGTCTGTCTCTCTCCTCTCTCTCTCTCTCTCTCTCTCTCTCCTCTCTCTCTCTCGCCCTCTCTCTCCCTTGTCTGTCTGTCTGTCTGTCTCTCTAATTAGTCTCCCACCCCCCTTCACCCTTTCTCCTGTTCGTCTGTCTCTCTACGTTCTCTGTCCCCTCCTCCTCCCTCTTTCTATCTTTCTGTCTGGTGCGCTATTGGAGATTTTGTTTTTTTCCCCCTCTCTCACTCTTTCTCCCTTCTATCTTCTCTTTGTCTGTCGGTTTGTCTGTCGGGTTTCTCTCCCCCCCCTCCTCCTCTCTCTCCTTGTCTGTCTGTCTGTCTTTTCTGTCTGTCTGTCTGTCTGTCTGTCTGCCCTGTCTGTCTTCGCTCTCTCTCTCTCTCCTCTCTCCCCCCTCTCTCTCTCTCTCTCCTCTCTCTCTCTTTCTGTCTCGCTTTCTCTTTCTCTCTCAAAATTAGTCTCCCACCCTCTCATCCTTTTTTCCTACTGTTCTCTAACCCCCCCCCCCCCCTCTCTCTCTCTTTTCTCTGTCTCTGTCTCTGTCTCTCTCCTTTTTCTCTCTCTCCTTTTCTCTCTCTCTTTCTCTGTCTCTCTCTAATTAGTCTTCCTTTCTCTTACTGTTTCTCTCTCCCTCCATCCATTTTCTCTCCCCCCCTCCATTTCTCTCCCCTCTCTCTCCCCTCTCTCCTCTCTCCTCTCCTCTCCTCTCCTCTCTCTCCTCTCTCTCCTCTCTCTGTGCGGGGCGAGTGCCCTGTCTGTCTGCCTGTCTGTCTGTCTCTCTTGCTCTCTCCCTCTCTCCCCCCCTCCTCCCTCTCTCTCTCTCTCCGTTTTCTCTGCTTCTTCTGTCTCTTTCTCTCTATTTCTTTCTCTTGTCTGCCCTGTCTGTCTTTCTGTCTTTATGTCTGTCTGGCTGTCTGTCTCTCTCTCTCCCCTCTCTCTCTCTCTCTCTCCTCTCTCTCTCTCTCTCCTCATTCTGTGCCTCTGTCTCTTTCTCTCTATTCCTTTCTCTTTCTGTTTTTGTTACGCACTATGCATCAAGCTGCCTTTGAATTAAGCTGCGTCAAGCACTGGAAGGCAAGGCAGAAAACCCGTTGTCATCCAACCCCACCAACCAGCGTGATCAGCTGATACAGGATTTGTTAAGATTAATTTTGATTGGAGCCAAGCACTTTTGACTTTAACCCGGGAAACGTTACGAGTCCTGTGCGTTGGCAATGCTGACC
>JAFLJL010001546.1:0-25730 GCA_018398815.1 Conus ventricosus | reverse complement strand
GCCGAGTTTTGTTTGTTTGTTTGCTTGTTTGTGTTTGGTCTTTGGAAGAAAGGAGTGATATCACAGGACGTGTTGTACACAACACAATTCACTGTTTAGTGCTTTGTCTGTCTGCCTGCTTCTGACCGTTTGTCTGTCTCTGTCCCTCTGTCTCGCTTTCTGCGTTTCTCTGTGCGTCCTCTCTCTCTCTCTCTCTCTCTCTCTCTCTCTCTCTCCTCTTCTCTCTCTCTTCTCTCTCTCTCTCTCTCTCTCTCTCTCTGCGGTCGTGCGCTCGCGCATGTGTGTGTTGGTGCTTTTGTTCGTCTATCTGTCTGTCTGTCAATCTGTCTGTTAGTCTGTCTGTCTGTCTGTGTCTCTCTCATATACATCTCATCTGTCTCGTCTTTCGTGCTACTTCAGGGGCATTGCATTGACGCCGCTCAGTCTGGTCTTCTGTCCACAGTCATAGCTGGCCTGTCCCGCCACCGGCCTCTATCTTCCTTTTCCTCGTTCTTTCTTTTCCTCGTTCTTTCTTTCTTTCTTTCTTTCTTTTCCTCGTTCTTCCTTTCTTTCTTTTCCTCTTTTTTTCTTTTCCTCTTTCTTTCTTTTCCTCGTTCTTTCTGTCTTTCTTTTCCTCATTCTTTCTTTTCCTCGTTCTTTCTTTTCCTCGTTCTTTCTTTTTCCTCGTTCTTTCTGTCTTTCTTTTCCTCGTTCTTTCTTTCTTTCTTTCTTTCTTTTCCTTGTTCTTCCTTTCTTTCTTTTCCTCGTTCTTTCTTTCTTTCTTTTCCTCGTTCTTTCTTTCTTTCTTTCTTTCTTTTCCTCGTTCTTCCTTCTTTCTTTTCCTCGTTCTTTCTTTCTTTCTTTCTTTCTTTCTTTCTTTCTTTTCTCGTTCTTCTTTCTTTCTTTTCCGTTCTTTCTTTCTTTCTTTCTGTCTTTTCCTCGTTCTTCCTTTCTTTCTTTCCTCGTTCTTTCTTTCTTTCTTTCTTTCTTCTTTCTTTCTTTTCCTCGTTCTTTCTTTCTTTCTTTCTTTTCCTCGTTCTTTCTTTCTTCTTTCTTTCTTTTCCTCGTTCTTTCTTTCTTTCTTTCTTTCTTTTCCTCGTTCTTCCTTTCTTTCTTTTCCTCGTTCTTTCTTTCTTTCTTTTCCTCTTTTTTTCTTTTCCTCGTTCTTTCTTTCTTTTCCTCGTTCTTTCTTTCTTTTCCTCGTTCTTTCTGTCTTTCTTTTCCTCGTTCTTTCTGTCTTTCTTTTCCTCGTTCTTTCTGTCTTTCTTTTCCTCGTTCTTTCTGTCTTTCTTTTCCTCGTTCTTTCTGTCTTTCTTTTCCTCGTTCTTTCTGTCTTTTCCTCGTTCTTTCTTTCTTTCTTTTCCTCGTTCTTTCTTTCTTTCTTTCTTTCTGATTCTACTATTTTCAGTTTACTGGCTATGATTTTTTTTTTCAGTAGGACAATGTAGACCATGCTAAAATTCTTTCAATGGACCTGCGCGGACGGTACGTGCGCGCCCATGAGCCAGCATCTACACATTCACCCATATACTCTCGTTTGCTTTAGCGTGCGCGTGCGCGCGCACACACACACACACAGACAAACGCGCACGCACGCGCGCTCGCGCGCACACACAGAGAATGTAAATATGTTCGTTCATGACCACCCATCTTAATTTGCACGAAAACCCCCTTTTCGCATACAAATCACGCCCATCTCATATCAGTTTTGGCCAAAATTAACACCTGTTTTACAAACAAAATTAACACGCAAAAACCTCTAAAAATTGACGTAATCAGTACTTTAAAATGGGGTGTTTCCGTGCAAAATAAGATGGGCGATCGTGAACGAACATATTTACATTCTCTCCAAGGACATAAAATCAACTAATATTTATATGGCTTGACAGCTGCAGCACTAATATTGATTAGAATCAGTCTGACGGCTAGGCTGTGTGCAGTGGAGCGTGCAACCCGAGAGCTGCTGCCAGTGCATTATTAATCATCACGCGATGAGCTCAGCCCATCGCGTGTGCACGTTTAACCAATCGACAGGGGGTATGACATGATTTTTCGCCGGGGACTTACGAGCCTGCCAGCCAGACGGCCATTTCAGATTCGAGTGTTGCGTTGTGAAGACGTGTGCGAGTGTGCTAACATTTCTTCAGAATTAGAGAGAGAACTTGTGTTGGTTAAAAACATGGCGAGTCAGGGTAGTGATGATTTATTCTGTTCTGTTAGTGCTGGAAGTGACGCTAATATCACTGGAGAAATGGCTGAAATGTTGTTATCTTCGCAAGGAAAACTTTCTGATCAACAGACCAATCTCGTGGAAAAATACATTGTTTATCATGAGGCCATGGCAAAGTTTTTGAGAAATAAATTGAGTGGCGAGCCTTGTTCTCCTCCCTCAAAGCCAAAAGGAAGCATTTCGTTTTTGTTTCCTCAGCAAAAAACGGAACTATCAGTTGAAGATCTTGACAAATATTTGAAAATACAGCTTTGTGAGCTACCTTCTGAACCATTTGATGAAACCAAAACCTTTGAACTGTTCAAGAAATGACCCCCATCTTACACCGAGCTTGTTACTCAGTGAAAGATAGTGAAAAGAAATCTCTTTCTCAGGCTCTTTTTTAGGGCACTGGCTTCAGAAAGCAAAGACAATTTTGAAACAGTCAAAAACAAAAAACTGGGAATCCTATCTGAAAGAAGATTTGCTGGTTGAGCCAACTTGTGCAAGAAGACTAATTGAATTGTCATTTTATTTTTATTCTTATCCAAAATTTCACAAACTTGCGATTTCTTTCAATGAGTTATACAACAAACGAAAACTCATTCGGAAATACATGCAATCCAACCCCAACTTTAAAGCATTCTGGCAAGATACACACGGCGTGCTTGAACCTGCGTGGCAGGAGTAATTGAGTCACTTCCATACTAGCCTGACTTCATGCTACCCCAGCCAGAAAGCGCCCAACAAAACTGGGTCATTCAGGCAGCTCCGCCTGATTGACCTACAAAGCCCACCTCTACCCCACCTGCTGGAGCTGTGTCTATGCTCCGCTTCACTTACAAAGGCTGCCTTTTCAGGCGGCCGCCGATAGAACTTTGAAAGAGATCCTGTGATCAATATTCAGGACTTTGATAAGTGCTTTTGGTGGCTGTCTCGAATTTACGTCGCTCAAGTGTGAACAACAAAAAGCCCTTTCAATTCCCCCGCAAGCACCTCCCTATCTATTGTGTGTGTGTGTGTTTGTTTGTTGTTTGTTTGTGTGTGTGCGAGCGTTTTGCCCTACAAAGCAGTGCAGTAATCCAGGTCAAAAGGATCTGCGACTGATTGGCCTAGTTAATTTTACACATACATGCCCACCCCCACGCACACACATAAAACTTCTTCTGATTCTTGCCACAAAACAAGAGAAACTAATTAATTATTTTTTTAATTGTTGCTTTTAATCTGGTTTTAAAAATGAACCCCCACGTAGTTATAAAGCTTACAGAAATATTTGATGATTTTGGGTGGGCGATTAATGCTGGAGTTGATAAAGAAGTGTTAAAGGACATGTTTGATGAATTTATAACAGAACTTTTTGAAAGCTTAACTATTCGAGAAAACGTATTGAAAGCCGTTAGTAAAATCCCAGATTCTTGGCCCCAACCAGTTATAAAATTATTTGCCATATTAGTTGATAATATTGCCCCCGAAGATGCTGACCTGCATGTGTCTGATGATCTTGAAGGAGTAACTGTTACATTTAAACCCGATCAGTTTTTACGATTCTGTTTGTTCTATATACCCAACCCATCTCTGACATCGTAGCCCATCATAACATTTCACACCACTGCTTCTCTGATGACAATCAAATCTACATTTCTGGTGACATTTCTCTCCTCTCCTCCATCATCGATCGCTCACAGCTCTGCATCTCTGACATAAAGGCATGGATGACTTGCAACAAACTTCAGTTAAACAATGACAAAACTGAACTGATCTTCATTCTCCCAAAACGGCTCATGTCTACAATCTCTGTTCCTTCTTCTGTCCAACTTGGTACCTCTCTCATTCAGACCTCTACCACTGTGCGAAATCTAGGCGTTGTACTTGATCAGACACTCTCTTTTCAAAATCAGATTTCTTCTATCTGCCGTGCTTGCTACTCGGAGCTTCGGCGAATCAGTTCTGTGCGCCACCTTCTGTCTGAAGAAGCCACCAAGACTCTGGTTTCTGCTTTCATTATTTCAAGACTTGACTACTGTAATTCTCTTCTTGCTGGGTGTCCACAGAATCTTCTTGCAAAATTGCAGAAAGTTCAAAATAATGCTGCTCGCCTTGTCTCAAAATCTCCGAAAACCTCTCATGTTTCTCCCTTGCTTAAATCTTTGCACTGGCTTCCTGTTGAAAAACGCATCAAGTACAAACTTTCTTTGCTCTGTTACAAGGCATTGGACGGCCTCGCTCCATCTTACCTCTCTAAACTTCTGTCGACCTATACTCCTTCTAGACAGCTTCGCTCTTCCTCTGACACTCGCATTCTGCAAATCCCTCGTTTTCGGGCCAGAACACTTGGTGAACGTTCTTTTTCTTTTCAGGCTCCTTCCTGCTGGAACAATCTCCCTTATGCACTCCGAAACTCAAACAGTCTTTCCTCTTTCAAGTCCTCCCTCAAAACTACTCTCTTCAAAACATAATTTTTCTGCTCCTTCGCTGGTGTGTGGGTGTGTGCGTGTGTGTGTGTGTGTGCGCGCGCGTGTGTGTGTGTGTGTGTGTGTGTGTGTGTGTGTGTGTGTGTGTGTGTGTGTGTGTGGTGTGTGTGTGTGTGTGTGTGTGTGTGTGTGTGTGCGTGTGTGTGTTTGTGTGTGTGTGTGTGTGTGTGTGTGTGTGTGTGTGTGTGTGTGTGTGTGTCTGTGTGTGTGTGTTAGGGCTTATTCCTGTAAGCGCTTAGGGCTTTTGTTTAAGATTAAGCGCACTAAATGTTCCTTATTATTATTATTATTATTATTAAAAAGACTATGAATAATAACTGAATTTACAATTATTTTTTTATTTATTTTAGATTTAAAAATGGCTGCCAAACTCAGTGAATCTGATTTAAAGAAGTGTAATGAACTATTTGACGAAACAATGAAAGCATTAAACATTGGTTTTAGTGAATTTTGGTTTGAGAATGATGTAAACAATATAATAAAAGATCATAGTGAACTATTTGGTGAAGCAATCAAAGCGATGAACATTGACTGTAGCGATTTAGAAAAAGCTAAAATATTAGCAGGCATTATTGTAAGGTTAACGTGGCTTGAAGTGTTGCAACGCTTGGGTGAAGAATAAAAAGCGTGTTTTTACTTACTTTTATATACATTTATTTTTTTGATTTACGTAAATATTGTGGCTTTAAAAATGACGACCACAAGTAAATTCGAGGATGGAAAACTATATACGATGGAAGAAATATTTGACAGTGACAAACAATTAAGCAATATGTTTAGTGAAGTAGACATGAACATCATTAACCCCATAAACGTTCATGAAAGCGTGGCACATGCTATCTCTAAAATCCCAGAGTCTCTTCAGATGGAGCCGCCAGTAAAAGTGCTGTTGACCGTTCTGATTGATTATATAAACGCCTAATGATACTAACATGGAATTTGGGTTTTTCAAACAACAAAAAAGTAATCAGCTATCCGCCCTTTAACTCTAACGGGGCTGACTACTGCTTACACATTTAACCCACAAGTAGAGGCAAATTTAAAGGGTTTTTCTGGATGGTTGAAGGACAGTTTTTTTAAATAAAATTTTAGACAAACAAATTTTTTCCTATTTTGGGCAATTTTACTTTTCTCTCCCAAAAGAGTTAGATTTAAAAAAACGGGATCTTAAACATACTAATTTCTACAACAGTGTTTTATGGGGTGGTTTTTAGGCTTTACTCCTTTAAAATAATGCAAACAATTTTCCAAATTATGAAAATATAAGCAAGAGCTGAACTTTGAAACAAAAACCTTCCAAAAGTATAAAAGAAAACTCAGTTTGAAGAACAAAAAAAGCCAATCCCGAAACATAACAGGGTCTGTAAAAGCTGATGAGTGCCTCTAAGGGTTCTCCCCAACCCCCTCTTTAGGCAACCCCTTAACAAACATTAGATTTTGATACTGTTTGCAGATAGTACAAAGAGTCATTATGTATTAATCAGAACAATAAGAGATTAGGGTTTTTTACATAAAAAAATCATGCTAAGAAAGGCTTTGTAAAGGTCTTTAGAATCCCCACATAGAAGCACTGCCGTCATAAAATCATTGTAAAATTTTGTAGACTGCAAAAACCAAACCCCAAAACCAAAAACCAGCCAAAAGTTATTTTTAAGAATATACACAAATGCAAATGGTCCAATAGTTTATGCTATTTGAATCCATTCCCGCGACTAGGGCCCCCCAACAGCAAAACAAAAAACAACCTTTTTAACCACCATAAATTGTTCTTTTGCTTTTTTGTTGTTAGGTAAAACCCCCCAAACACAAACCCGGTTTACGGGGCCCCCAAGCAGGTTTTTTTCTGACTGAAACAACTTCGTAATCAGTTACCCAACCCAACTAAATCTTTCAAAGTTTGACCCGAAGCCAAAAAACGTTTTTACTCATCTACAAAATGTTGATGTAATAAAGAATTATTAGCATACAGTAAGAGACCCGATACATTACGGGAAAAGTTCAGAGGACGCACAAAACAGTTGTAATCTTAAACTTAAAGTTGACCCTAAACTAAAAACTTTTTTCTTTCATACTTACGAGGCTATTTTTCTCATTTTTTCATGAAAGCATGAATTGAATAAAAGGGGGGTTTACCGCATTGCACAGTCTTCAGAAAAGTACTGATTTTTACTTTTGACTTTTTATCCTTTTATACCTGCCCAAACATTGATGGGGGTTTTTAATAGGTTAGGGGATCTCTAAAGATTTTCCAAAAACTAAAAAATACTTTGCCCATCTTTGGTGGTAAAGGCGTCTACCCTTTAATCATGAATTCGGGGGTGGGGTTTTTGACAAGACCGCTTCCTTTAAAGCCTTTTTTTCTATTTTAGAGCAAAGCATAATGACTCTGAATATAATACCTCAGAAAGCCGGGACGAATTACCTGCCAAAAAGGGGTATTATCACGATCACTACTTGATGGTGCTGTGTTTTTTGGCAGAGTCTTTCAGATTAGATCACTTGCATAAAAACATTACTGTCTAGCCCCGACATTACATCTTCCCCCGGGCCTTTTTTGGGGATGCTTTTTTTGAAGTCTAAAAACATCAAGATTGCTTAATATTATTACCCACATTCAGAGATTGAAGAGGGTTTAAGGGGGGGGTATTAGCATGGCCTCACATCCTTACGTAAAGTTTTCAACAATTTAGACAAATAAATCCCACCAAACCATCTAAATCTAATGTATTAGCGCCCAACAATCTGTTGGGGGGCCGGGCCACCGCTTCCTTACAAACTTCGGGTGTACCAGGGCTGGTACAAAAATTTCAAGGACTTAAAGGGTTTGGGGACTTTTGGACGTCAATCAACGTATTTTTTATTCTAGAAGTAGACTTAAAATTTCCCTTTATAATTTAAAATACCCCCAACGATTTCCCGGGCCCACAGAAAGCTTAAAGGACCCCCACAAACCTCCTAAATTTTTTCCCCATCTTCGCCAAAAACTAAGTATTTTGTCATTACAATCCTCTTTTTACTTAAGAAGGGGAAAAAACTACGCTTTCTAAAACTTTGCTTTTGACCAAGAGCCCTTTAAGGCCATACATCGAAGAATACTGCTTAAAAACCCAAAGCCACTGACCTTCAGAAAAAGACTTCTTTAAACTGTGAACAACAGCTGTTTTGGAAAAACCTGGAAAATCCGCACAAAACTAAAGTGTAAAATTTTAGTTACAAAAGAAACCAAGAAATTTAAAGTTGCCCAAACCCCAAAAATAAAGTTTTTAGAAGTTTTTAAACGACACCCGGGTTCCTTTTTAAATGAAGAAAAAGGATTTAAGCTAGACAACCGGGTTTTTGGCTTACGCTTTAAAGTTGTAAAATTTTATTGATGTTAGAATTTCTGTTTTCTACTTTAAACCGCTGTCCCCCAGAAGCGGGAGTTCTTTCCAGACACGACCTTTTATTCGACGCCCCCAAAAATTCTAAAAGTTTTAAAAACAAAAGTGGCAAAAGGGAGTTGATGGATGGACAACATGTGATTTTCCCAAAGCAGCCCTTTTACATTCAACTGTAAACAAAAAGTGATTGGAAAGATAAAGGGATGAACTCAATGGAACTTTTTAAAAAGAAAAATTTGGCCTACGGTCGAAGAGTTGCTTTGCTAGCCAGACTTCTTAAAAAAAAAAGGGGGTTTATAAGTAAAGAAGGGTAAAAAAATATAACTCACGAAAACTACAACAAGCTCTTTTTGAGAAAAAATTTTTTTATCCCCAAAAATTTTAACTGCGCTCTACTCTTCAATAAACAAAAACTGGGGTTTTAATAAGAAATCACTACCTCAACAATAACAAGAGTTTTACGTTATTTCGAGCTTGCATATGCTGGGGGGCTTTGGGGAGAATTTTTACAGATTAGCTACTGACTGCCGTACTTAACTTAAGAAACCTAACTAGACTTTTTTAAAAACCCTAACAAGAACTTACTAAGAACCTACAAGAACTTAACTTAGAATTTAAATTTTTTTTTGCATTTTAATTTTTGTAATTTACTTGCATTTTACTTAAAAAGTCTTTCTAAAAATAATTAGCTTGACTTATCTAGTTCTTAACTTGTATTTTATCTAGTTCTTAAAAACTATTCCATAGAAAAGGGGTCTCCCACGGGGTTTTGTACTTTTTTTGCAGAAGGGGTTTCTTTTTTCTTTTACTGTGGGGGCCTTGTGGCTTTGTGTTGGGTTGGGTTTTAAAGTATTTTATGCTAAAACCCCACCCCCAGCAAAAACAGCACCCCATACATAATGATACATTTATCGTTTGATTGTGATTGGGTGTTGTTAAGGGTTTGTTTTGTTGGTGGGGCGAGTTGTTTTTATACTAACATTTTTGTTTTGCTTTTGGGTTTTTGCTTTTTGCGTCTATTCCATTCAGCTATTTTTTGCCCCTTCAAACAGCCCAGGCTTTTAGACTTAGAACTTTAACTCATTGGGGGTTTTGGGGCGCATTCCTTGGGGTACATTCACTGTGGTACATTTGCTCCCGCGTTGTCCTGGCGCCGCGGCGCTTTTTTCCCCCGCTCTTTTTTTTTTTTGCGATTTTTTTTTAAATATTAAAATTAAATGTTTAAAAATAATTAACCCCTGAGAATGGGCATAACATGCCCAAAATCTGTAAAAAACATGTCACATGCAAGAGTTTTCTAGGGACTTGTTAAAACCGGATTTGTGATAAGTCATATTTTAAATTTTCTTCTGAATCAACTGGCCATCTTACTTACAAACTTGCAATGGGCTAATCTTGTCGCCCCCACGATCTAACCTTTTTTTAACCTAGCTGCGCTTCGTACCTGCATAGTACTTCTCAACGTCGATGTAACAGTTTGGAATCTGTTCAATACTTAGTTCAACACAAATACTGTTTTTTTCCACCCGGGGCCAGGAGTATAATCTTTCTTATGAAGTGGTCTGCTGAGTAGCCTACGGAGTAGTTGCTTGCCCCCTCACATTTTTAATATTCGTCAAAATCCATTTTAAAAAGCAATAAAAAAATAATAAAATTTTTTTAAAACCATGAGTTTAACGGGGTTAAATTATGCATGCCTGTTTTGGTTTTAAAAGTTATTCAACCCTTTGCAAAATGTTTTTGGGAATAAAACCGCCCACTGGAAAGTAGAAATCACCAAAACTTTTGCAGCCTTATTTTTAGCTTTAACAACAAAGATTATTGATTAAAAGACATAGACATTTTTTCTTTTATGTTATTTTAATTTTTTTTTAGTTAAAAAAGATAGTGAAAAAAAGATTATAAACGATTTCCCACTCTGCTGTATTAGCGTCTTAGTTAGTAAGGGTTAGCAAAGAACATTTTTAAAATGAAGCCGGGGATTGGGAAGGTTGACTTGGGGAAACGTTTTTTAAGGGTTAAGGGGTTTAATTACTGCGGGTTTGTTCAAAAGATTTTTCTTGTTACCAGGGGATTACCCAGAAAATATTATTTTCATGACAGATTAACTAGAAAATATTGATTTATAAAAAGATGTCGGGTTTGGGTTTTGATTGGGGGAAGCTATTGTTAACGCTTAAGCCTTCCGGGGAAGAAATTAAAATGTTTAGTAAACGCGTTGATGAAGAAAGAACCCAAAACAAGGCATAAAAATTTTTTGCTAAGGAAGAGACGCTTAGAAAAAGGGCGAATTGTTCATTTGTTTTTTATAAAAAGTTAAGAGAACAGGGCATGCAGAAAAACCATTTACAGAGTAGACGAAATAAAGGGAGTATTACTTATGACGGGAAAAAAATTTTTCAAACAACCCCGCCGCCAAACTGTCTGACTTTTAGAACCACTGAGGAACAGAGATGCAGAGATAGTTTTTTTTGCAGTGGCATACTCGTCTATCGTTCTCATTTCTTGTGAAAAAAAAAACATTTAAAATTAAACAAAATATTTATTCTCTAAAGGTTAGGGAAAGGAAAGATGTTTTTGAAAATGAGTAAACCCAAGAGTGTCTGAATCAGATGCGAAAGACTGGCTTTCAAAAACGAAATTTTGGCAAATATATTCCCTGCCCCAAAAAAAATAAAAAAGGCCTAGATTTTTTTAAATTCTTCCAAAGACACTCACGAGGGGACTTGCTGTATCTTCCACATGATAAAGTTAGAAGAAAAAAGTTTAAGTATCCTGCAGTTTTTGACATGGCTTAAAGTTACAAAGCCCCAAACCTTTAAAACAGATAAAAGCTCAATTTCTGTGGTGTGGTTTTTAAACAAATAAACTGCGAGGCCCTTAAAGTACCTGGGGGTCAATTTTGATGATGGAAAAGATTTAAAGGGTTTTCTGTAAACCCTGTTTTAAAAATCATTTACAGTTAAAAAGGGGATCCCAGGCAACCCATCGATCACAGCCCCAGTAGAAAAATTTTAAAAGAATCTAGTGAACGCCCGTTTACCACAATTTTCAAGAGAATTAGGACACTACGAATACAGAGAAAGCAAAAACAAAGGGTTTGGGGTTCCAAGCATCTTTACGTGCCTTTTTCAAGAAAATTTAAAGCAACAGGCCCTTTAAAACCCGTAAAAGGATAAAAAAAAATTTTTTTCATACTGGATGTGCGGGGGGTCAAAACTTTTGCCGTTTGGACAAAGTGATCTTGTTGCTCCGGAAAGGAGAGGGGGGATGTTTAAAATTTGACACAAACCATATGGGGGCGTGACGATTGAAATTGAAAGAATTTTAAAAAAACCCTCCCCTGATTATTTTAAAAGAAACTTCCCCCTTCTACTGTACTACGTCTAAAAAAAGCCGCCCCCAAAAGATCCTTTGTTCGTGAAAAGTTGCAAGTTGCCCCCCAAACACGGGTTAACAAAAAAAAGTTTTTTGTTTTGCTAAAATTATTTTTTTTGCTAAACTTTTTTTTGGCCTATTTTTGGTTTAATGATCGGGTTTTTTTGTTTTCAATGTTTGTTTAATTGCTCATGCACCTGTCGTGAATAAAATCCTTTTTTCCCCTCCTTTTTTAAATTCATTTTTTTTTTTGCTGATTTCCCTCACCCTCGGCCTAAGCTTTGAATTTTTCCTGTAATGTTTTCATCCTGTAAGATTTGCTTTTTCTTAATTTTAAAAGGCAAAAGTTTGTGATGCAGGGCAACAATGGCAGTGGTTTTGTATTTAGGAGTTAATTTTTTTTTAAAAAAGCACTTACAATCTGCATGGCCCTAAACCCAAACCAAGACCCCCTAATGCAAAAAAAAGTGGCGCCCCAACCCGTTCTAAAACACAACACCAAAGGCCTTACCCACGCTGTGAGAGTAAATTTTCATAAGAAAAAGGATTTAAAAGCTTTACATATTTCTTTCCCGTCCCAAAATTTTCCCCGCTTTCTTTTTCCTTTTTAAATTCATTATTGTCTAACCTAACTGTTGAACCTCCATTTTTTAATTTTGATTATTTTATTAATTAATTTTTAAATTTTGTTTTTAATCCTTCTGGCAGCACTTTTCCAGAAAATAAAACGCAATTTAAAATCAAATACTTAATGAAAAAAAAAGCGATATGTTTGCTTTTCTTTGTCAAAAATAAGTAACCTTGTCAATTTATGAAAAATGTTTATTTCATCCCGTTTTTTGTAATAACAAAACAAGCCTAAGGGGGCATCCAAGTTTTTAGCCTTTATCTTATACCTCTAATTTAAATTTTTTTGGGAAACTACACGCCCTCACTCGGAGTAATAAAAACGAAAAACATCGTCATTTGCTAGGTAGTGATTCTAGTTTTGGGGGGAAAATTTTAAGCCCACGGGGCACCCCCACTTCAGCAAGGACTTTTTTCTCTGTTGCTATATTTGAGCCTGCCTATTTTTTCAATTGTTTTTTCTGTTTTTTTCCTGGAACCAGCTAACAAGAAAAGGGGCCCTTTTTTTAAGGGGTTTCTAAAATTGTTTTTCTTATCAAAGATACATTTGGGGGTTTGTAGTTCAAACTTTAAATTTTCCCAAACTTTTTCAGGAAACAACGCCCAAACATTCTCTCTTTTATGAAGTTTTTTTTTCATATTTTCCAAAATCGTTTTCTCTTAAATTTCTTTTCTCTTCAGGTAGGATATTGCTGTCGTTTTTTTGTCTTCAAAATTTTTGTTCGTTTTTTAAAAACCCCCTATTTTGTGTCTCAAACCATAAACATTTCCGCACCGTTAAACAAATCGGGTTTTGTCCGCTAGATCTTTAGCTCTCTGAGTGATTTTAGAGCTAGCGCGCTTTTGATTCTTTGGGGCCCCCCAAAACTTTTTTTTAAAATTTTAAAATTTTAAAAAACAAAGATGAATGGGGGGGCACCCAAGCATGCTTTGCGTGCTTAGATTTTTCAAGCTCTTTTATTATTTTTTGTCTCTTTTTCCCTTATTATATAATTTTCGCTTAAAAAATTCTTCAAACTATCTTTGTCCTTAGGTAAATTTGTACGACCATTTAATGCGATCGAAAGTCTTTTAAGGGCAGCATTTTATTTTTTTAGTTAGAGCCACCAAAACTAAGGCTGGGGGCCGCTAAAACAAGTTTGACGAGTTTTTTTTTTTTAACAATTCTCTTCAGGAAAAAAGTCATCAATAAAAAAAAGTGTTTTTTTTCCCCAAATATCTATAGTAATGTTTTTTAAAAAGTCGCTCAGTTTGTCCAGGTCATCAAATAATTTTTCGTCTGCCAAATAAATTCCTTTCTTTGTAAAGACTTTTGTGCTTTAAAGGTTTTTCAAAAATAAACAATGTGCCGAATGAAACCCGTATATTGTTTGTAACAATTTTAAGTACGAAAACAGTTTTCCCCCCCCCGTAATCCGCAGAAAAAAAAACATGCGGATCTTTTGGGAGAAACTTCAACTTCCATTTTTTTATTAGAATTTTTCTTCTACATTTTAAAAGCTACGCCCTTTTAAACCTGTTTCTTCAAGTTTAACTGAGCATCACAAAACCCTAAAAACTAATTTTTTTTGGGCGTTTCCCTTGCTTTCCTTTTGATATTTATTTTACCCAAAATTTTCCCCATCTTTTCCACTTTTCCAACAATTTGTTTTCAAAAGTGGACTAAATCCAGCCACAGCCCATATTTGGTTTTTTAATTTGTTTGATCTTTCATCATAAAAGGCGAAGTTTTTTTACATACAGATCAACTGGGATCCCTTTGCCCCTCCACAACATCTTTCTTTTTTTCATCAAAGTGTTGGTGAGGGAAAAGTCACGGCCAATACAACTGATCAGCTTGCCATTATTGCACAGTCAACCTTCTCAATTTTTGGGGGTTATAAAACGCTTCGATTCTTTGGGGGATTGTTCTTTAGTAAACAAGAACAAAATTCCTTTTTTAAAAACTTCAGAGCGTTTAGTGTATTTCCCGGAGTTCCCCGCTTGTTTCATTTTCTGTAGTGGGTGTATAACTCCTTTTTTAATAAATAACTGTTTTATTTTTTTTTGGGGGTTTGATTTTCTGGCCATTTTGGGGTTTTAATAAAACCCTCAAAAATCAAGAGAAATGTCGGACTGTGTATTTGGATAAGTGGTTTCAGACGAACGCAATCGCTAGGATTAAATGCAGTTCATAAGTAAGTTTTTTCTTTTTTTGCACCTTGGTAAACGCTATGGTCTTTAAACTCAAATCAAGGATGCAGAACTGTTGCCAAAGCTTTTCTTTGCTCTCTTTAACATCTTTTGATCCCTCCCTTTAACCTGGCTTGAGGCCCTTTGGGGGCCTTTTTTCCTGATAAACTTTTCTTTTTCTTTTTTTTTAGGATCCCATAGATCGAAAAAAGGGGGAAAAAAGTCTCCTCGCTTAGTACAAAAACTTTTCCCGCCCTCCCTTTAATTGCCATATGTTTAACGATTGTTTCCCCAAATTTTGCAACAACATAGCATTTTGGGTCTATGATTTAAAATCTATTTTGAAGCAGTTTTTGCAGGGCTGGATTATAACTCGTCAGTGCCCCGAAGGGAACTTTCTATTAATTTTTCCAGGCTAAAATGTTGATGGGGGTATTTACACTAAATTTCAGTCTGCCTATACCTTTTACGCCATGGGGGTCCTTCTTTTCTGTATGGTCAGGGCACAAAGTTTGGTTCATTTTTTTTAAAACAAAAAGAATATAAAAAAAAAAATATGGGTGAAGATTTTTACGCAGATCCTATTGAAGAAAAGAAAAAGATCTGCCCGGCCCTTCTTTGAAAAAAATAAACAGAATTAGGTCCTTCATTGCGCGAAGAACTTGAAAGAGCGCAAAGGTTCTTTAAAACCCTTCATTAAAAATAAAAACACCCCCTTCATTTTGCGCCTCCGTGAAAACTATTAACAAAAGAATTAAATATCAAAAAGCTAAAACCGCCAGAAGGCGTAAACCTTTTTATTTTAAGATGATAAAAACAACCACGTAATAAGAACAGCAGAGGAAAGTAGGACACAAACCCCGACCCAACAAGTTTTTAAAAAAAAACACAATTAGGCAAGAATTTTCCCGTTGCGACCAAGGCATTAAACTTTTTTTAAAACTAAGGCCCCGAGGTGTTAGCTTTTACAGAATTGGGGGGAGGTTCCAACCGATCTGAAATAGAAAAAGACCTCTTTTTAAAATTGGTCCCAAAAACAGAGAGCAAAGCAGAATTGAAACGAGTTTTAAAGAGGAGACACGTTAAAAAACAATTAAAAGTTCTCCTTGCATGCTGAAAACCTGGGTTTTAAACTGCTCTGGAAAAATAAGGGGTGAATAAAAAACAATTTTTGCAAATTTTGGGACTGATAGAGAATAGAAGAAGAAAAAAATAAAGGGCCCCGATGGAATGATAAAAAATTAGGGCAAGAAAAAAAGGCTAAATACGCGAAAATACGGTTTAATATAGAAAGGGGGTAGGGTTTGAAACGCTGTCTATAACAGAGCGCAGCTGCCACAAACAGAACGAGAAAACTATAAAAAAGAATACTTTATAAAACACTACGCTAGCAGAAAGAATAAGGACTCGTTTCAGAGAACAGGGGGTTTCAATATTAAATTAACAGCTTTGGGGTTTTCTACTCTACACTGTTTAGCTTTAACCCGGGTGCGCCAACAGGCCCGTAGCGCCTCCGACACCCCCGCCTGGTAAAAGTTTGGGTTAGAAACAATTGATCAACAAATTATTAAAAATTAGCAGCCCAAAACGTTTGCTCTGCGGGATAATACGTTTTGTTTTGGGTTTGGGCTACTAAAGGCAAAAGTTGCGTTTAAAATTTCCGACCATTGTGGAATTTTGGAGTGCTAGCTCTGGAATTAATTTTTTGTGAAATAAGTATAGCTAATCCAAAAGTTTAAAAAAACAAAGGGGCTGTCTTTTTTGCTAGTAGCTGTTGGTGTGAGGGAGACAACAGGGGGAGTGTTTTGGGGGCTTCTGGCTGTGGGGGGCTTTAAACTGTTTTGCTTTTTCAGGGCTGGGGACTTTCTTAAAAAGGGTGGAGCGGGCCCCTTTTGTTTTAAGCATTTATTTTTCCCTAAGTTTTGGGCTCCCGCATGAGGGTTTTTTGTTATAATTTTGTATCACCAATCTGGTTTTTAAGGGCAGAGGACATTTTTAAAAACCAACCCCAAAAAAAGCAACCTTTGACCTAGCATTGCAAGAAAAAGGGTTTTTACGTAGCGGGAGGCAATCAAAAACAGAGTTTTTAGCATCTTCAAAAATTTGGGTAAAAATTTTTTTCTAGCACAAAGCCTGTAGATGATCATAGCAACTTGGCTGTGCTTGCGCTCCTAATACACACCAAACGTATGTCCTTATGGATCTTGGGTCTTTGCACGCCCGGCATTGTTTAAAATTTACTTTTTCTAAGATAAAGTTGTCCAGCTTAGGGGTTTTTTTTTCTGGATCCAAACGAACTTGTTTGCTGGTTGAAAGAGGTGTGGCCCGCCAGTAGTCATAATTTAATTTTTTTACGTTCGCTCCCAAATGCAATGTCCTAACCCTGATTTTCGGTTAATTTTGTTTTTAAAAAATTAAGGTTAATTTAAATTCATTGCAAATTCTTTCATATGCATTTTTTCCCTTGGGGTGTTTAAAAGGGGTTAAAGCGTTGTCGTTAGGGGGGGGCAAATTTAGTTCTTTAGTATTCGCCTTACTGGAATAAAAAGAAAATTTTTTTACTGACCTTACCAAGAGTTAGGGTGGTTTAATGGTTTTTCATATGAAAACCCCCAGCCATAGTTTCGCAGTAAATGGCAAAATTTTAAATGACTGAAAAAAAAGCCATGGGTGGGGCCTGTGATGGCACTCGTGCCTTTTTTTGGCGGGTTTAAAAATTTTCTATTTTGGATTTACAAGTCTGACTTGGAACCATATGATTCGTCTACGCAAAGGTTAGTAACTGAAGTCTAAAGAATTTGGTTTTTAAAAAAAAGTCCTACATTGTAAGTAACAGTTCAAATTTAAAACACCATTTTTTTTAAATATTTTTTTTAAAAATTTTTTTAAAATGTTATAAAAAAGATGTCTTAATAACCAAGCAAAAGAACTGGTTCTTAACGCATGAAATTGACAAAAGGGGGAGTTGTGGATTTCCTTAAAAAAATTGGCTTTAAAGTAAAAGGGTTAACATATTGAAAAAGAAAGAATAAATGGGGGGATGTTAAGGATGAACAAGGCAAAAAATTAAAACATTTAAAAATACCCGATGGTTATTACAACTTTTGCTCTTTAAGAGAAGTATTTAGCGGATTTGGCGAATTTAGCATCAAGTTAAAAATTAATGAGGCAAATCTTATAATTACTATAAATTTTCCAGAACTTAAAGAAAAAAGGGAGTATGTTTTTCCTAGAAGCCTTTCTCGAATTTTGGGCTTTTATAATAGTGGCGAAACATATAGCTTCCGCACACACGGCCTTGTAGAATGGGGCATTTATGAGTATTTAGGTAATAGACCAGCCGATTTTCTCGTAAACCCAATTTTGTATGTCAATTTACAACAGTTAAAAACAGCTACTAATTTGTTTAATGGCTATCCATCTACAGTTCTACGAGCACTGCCGTCAATTAAGGCGGGGTTTTGCGATTATCAGTTATATAGTTTTGATGGAAATAGTCAATTTAAAGAATTAGTTGAGGGGTCTATAAATTCATTGGATGTAAAAATAGCTAATCAAGCCGGAAATCCAGTTAATTGTTATGATTTATTAATACTGCTTGAGGTAGAAGATAATTTTAGAAAAGTAGTAAGGACTCAGTCCCGCGGACGTTAATAGCGGGGAGAGAATGTAAATATGTTCGTTCACGATCGCCCATCTTATTTTGCACGGAAAACACCCGTTTTAAAGTACTGATTACGTCAATTTTTAGAGGTTTTTGCGTGTTAATTTTGTTTGTAAAACAGGTGTTAATTTTGGCCAAAACTGATATGAGATGGGCGTGATTTGTATGCGAAAAGGGGGGTTTTCGTGCAAATTAAGATGGGTGGTCGTGAACGAACATATTTACATTCTCTCACACACACGCATACACATACACACTTAGACACGCGTGCGCGCGCACACACACACACACACACACACACACACACTCACACACACACACACACACACACACACACACACACACACACACACACACACACACACACACACACACACACACACAACACACACACACACACACACACACACACACACACACACACACACACACACACACACACACACACACACACACACACACACACACACACACACACATCGACAAGTCACTAACAGGCAGAGGGACATAATTCTTTGCAATGGTGATAACCATATCTAATGAGTTGTAGGCCGTGGGTGCCATTTGGGCTAAACCAAGGCGTCTTCGGTGCTTCTGTCTATCTCTCTGTGAATCTCTTTCACTGTCTGTCTGTCTGTCTGTCGGTCAGTCTGTCTGTGTGTTTCTCTGCCCCCCTCTCCTAACAAAATCCCTAGAAAACAAAAACAATAAGTAAAAAAGCAAAAAAACAACAACAACAAACCAAACAAAAAAAAAGCAAAAAAAAAAAAAAGAAAAAAAAGCAAGGACACCAAACCAAATCAAAACTTATGGAAAAAAACAAACGAAACCTAAAACAAAAATAAAAACACGGAAACTCACACACACACACACGCACGCACGCAGGCACACACGCACGCACGCACGCACGCACGCATGCACGCACGCACGCACGCACGCACGCACGCACGCACGCACGCACGCACGCACGCACGCACACACACACACACACACACACACACACACACACACACACAGAACGATTAAAGTCATTTCTGAAATAATAATTTAAGAAGAAAAAAAAATGTCATTAGCTTTGACTGGCATAAATGTTTTCAATTAAGTTCAAATTGGCAGGCACACACACGCTCGCACACACACACACACACACACACACACACCACACACACACACACACACACACACACACACACACACACACACACACACACACACACACACACACACACACACACCGCGCGCGCGCGCGCGCACCCTACACCTCCCCCACCCCACACACACATACGCACACGCCTCGCACACATACAGACAAACAAGGGATTTACTTGAAACATGATTTGTGATCAGTGTTCACACACACACACACACACACACACACACACACACACACACACACACACACACACACACACGGGATGGGGGGGGGGGGGGTATAGAAAACTGCGAACACACTCCTCTACTCAGCTGATTGTTATTGGAATCCACATAAATCTTCTGCAGAAGCTTTTGGTGTTGGTCACCGTCAGCTTCAAATCTGCATCCACCGAATATTGTGAGGCTGGCTGAGGAGCGGAGCCGAGTTTTGTTTGTTTGTTTGCTTGTTTGTGTTTGGTCTTTGGAAGAAAGGAGTGATATCACAGGACGTGTTGTACACAACACAATTCACTGTTTAGTGCTTTGTCTGTCTGCCTGCTTCTGACCGTTTGTCTGTCTCTGTCCCTCTGTCTCGCTCTCTGCGTTTCTCTGTGCGTCCTCTCTCTCTCTCTCTCTCTCTCTCTCTCTCTCTCTCTCTCTCTCTCTCGCTCGCTCGCTCGCTCGCTCTTTGCGCTCGTGCGCTCGCGCATGTGTGTGTTGGTGCTTTTGTTCGTCTATCTGTCTGTCTGTCAATCTGTCTGTTAGTCTGTCTGTCTGTCTGTCTGTGTCTCTCTCATATACATCTCATCTGTCTCGTCTTTCGTGCTACTTCAGGGGCATTGCATTGACGCCGCTCAGTCTGGTCTTCTGTCCACAGTCATAGCTGGCCTGTCCCGCCACCGGCCTCTGTCTTCCTTTTCATCGTTCTGTCTTTCTTTTCCTCGTTCTTTCTTTCTTTCTTTCTTTCTTTTCCTCGTTCTTCCTTTCTTTCTTTTCCTCGTTCTTCCTTTCTTTCTTTTCCTCGTTCTTCCTTTCTTTCTTTTCCTCGTTCTTCCTTTCTTTCTTTCTTTCTTTCCTCGTTCTTCCTTTCTTTCTTTTCCTCGTTCTTTCTTTCTTTCTTTTCCTCGTTCTTTCTTTTTTTTCTTTCTTTCTTTCTTTCTTTTCTTCCTTTCTTTCTTTCTTTCTTTTCCTCGTTCTTTCTTTCTTTCTTTTCCTCGTTCTTCCTTTCTTTCTTTTCCTCGTTCTTCCTTTCTTTCTTTTCCTCGTTCTTTCTTTCTTTCTTTTCCTCGTTCTTCCTTTCTTTCTTTTCCTCGTTCTTCCTTTCTTTCTTTTCCTCGTTCTTCCTTTCTTTCTTTTCCTCTTTTTTTCTTTTCCTCTTTCTTTCTTTTCCTCGTTCTTTCTGTCTTTCTTTTCCTCATTCTTTCTTTTCCTCGTTCTTTCTTTTCCTCATTCTTTCTTTTCCTCGTTCTTTCTGTCTTTCTTTTCCTCGTTCTTTCTTTCTTTCTTTTCCTCTTTCTTTCTTTCTTTCTTTTCCTCGTTCTTTCTTTCTTTCTTTTCCTCTTTCTTTCTTTCTTTCTTTTCCTCGTTCTTTCTTTCTTTTCCTCGTTCTTTCTTTCTTTCTTTCTTTCTTTCTTTCTTTCTTTTCCTCGTTCTTTCTTTCTTTATTTTCCTCTTTTCTTTCTTTCTTTCTTCTTTCTTTCTTTCTTTTTCCTCGTTCTTTCTTTCTTTCTTTTCCTCGTTTTTCTTTCTTTCTTTTCCTCGTTCTTTCTTTCTTTCTTTTCCTCGTTCTTTCTTTCTTTTCCTCGTTCTTTCTTTCTTTCTTTTCCTCGTTCTGTCTTTCTTTTCCTCGTTCTTTCTTTCTTTTCCTCTTTCTTTCTTTCTTTCTTTCTTCTTTTCCTCTTTCTTTCTTTCTTTCTTTTCCTCGTTCTTTCTGTCTTTCTATTCCTCGTTCTTTCTTTCTTTCTTTTCCTCGTTCTTTCTTTCTTTCTTTCCTCGTTCTTTCTTCTTTCTTTCTTTCTTTCTTTTCCTCGTTCTTTCTTTCTTTATTTTCCTCTTTCTTTCTTTCTTTCTTTCTTTCTTTCTTTCTTTTCCTCGTTCTTTCTTTCTTTATTTTCCTCTTTCTTTCTTTCTTTCTTTCTTTCTTTCTTTCTTTCTTTCTTTTCCTCGTTCTTTCTGTCTTTGCTTTCCTCGTTCTTTCTTTTCCTCGTTCTTTCTGTCTTTCTTTTCCTCATTCTTTCTGTCTTTCTTTTTCTCGTTCTTTCTTTCTTCCTTTTCCTCGTTCTTTCTTTCTTTCTTTCTTTCTTTCTTTCTTTCTTTCTTTCTTTCTTTTCATACTCTCTCTACTGCCTCTCTTCTTTCTTTCTTCTTTCTTTCTTTCTTTCTTTCTTTTCCTCTTTCTTTTCTAAGCTCTTTCCTCCCTTTTTTTCTCTCCTTTTTCCACTCATCTTTCTTTCTCATCCGTCTTTCTGTACTTGCGTCCGTCCTTTCTGTCTTTCTGTTTTTCTCCTTTGATGCTGTAACCACCCCCCCCCCCCCCTTTTCCTCCATTTTCTTTCCTCTCGATTCCTTTTTTTTTTTTCTTCATGTCATTTGTTCCATTTGTTGATGACGTGAAGTAAATCAATGAAGCAGTTAGCATACAAATCGTTTTCTCCGCGGGGAAGGCTGACATGGAGTCGAAGCCACACAGGAGAAATCAACTCGGATCAAGGGATCGATGCCCATGTGCAGCAGAGGTTGTATAGAGAAAGATCTCAGGTGCTGGAAGCGTCGACCCAGATGCTGGGTTATTGGAAACGTGATTTTCTAAGCTGTTTGTAACTTGAGGGAGGAGTCAGACTTCCGCGTTGATGACCGAACGGTGGGAATGGTAGCCCAGTCTGTCTGTTTGTGGCCACTCCACAGTTTGAACTGTGAGAATGGTTAGCCCGGTCTGTCTGTTTGTGGCCACACTCCACAGTTAGAACTGTGAGAATGGTAGCCCGGTCTGTCTGTTTGTGGCCACACTCCACAGTTAGAACTGTGAGAATGGTAGCCCGGTCTGTCTGTTTGTGGCCACACTCCACAGTTAGAACTGTGAGAATGGTAGCCCGGTCTGTCTGTTTGTGGCCACACTCCACAGTTAGAACTGTGGGAATGGTAGTCCGGTCTGTCTGTTTGTGGCCACACTCCACAGTTAGAACTGTGGGAATGGTAGCCTGGTCTGTCTGTTTGTGGCCACATTCCACAGTTAGAACTGTGAGAATGGTAGCCGGTCCGTCTGTTTGCGGCCACACTCCACAGTTAGAACTGTGGGAATGGTTAGCCCAGTCTGTCTGTTTTGGCCACACTCCACAGTTAGGATTTTGCACTAAATCAGTACACAATCCATGCAAGTGTTTTAAGGAGTAGCATGAATTTTCAGGTGAAAATTGATATCAAACTGATAACAGATCAAATGAACAACCTCCCACCAATAAACTTAACTTGTTTTAAGGGAAATTCTAAGTGTAATTGTTAGTGCACCGCCAAGAAAACGATATACAAACGAATCACAAGACAAAACGCGACGCATTTCGATCTCTTAGGTCTTCTTCAGGCAAGATACAAAACACTCAGGACAACGAAAATAAACGAGCAATCACTTATCTTTATTCGTTTCAGCCCAAGATGGGCGTTGAATGAAAACGAGGCTGTCAAGAAGGAGACAATGTGTGAGTCGAGGTAGTGATGATGATAGTTATATTACTGATAGGAATAATGATAATGGTAATGATGATGATCAAAAGATGAAAATTATAAATAAAGACAGGATTACTAACCACTTTTGGTGATAATATGGCAATAGCAGTTGTAGTATTGGAGAAAGGAGAGTGGGTTAGAGGATTCTTAAACAGCATGGTTGCCATGGCAACGGTCTTAGTGGTGATGACGATGGTGATGGTGATAGTAATGGCAATGTCAATAATAACAATCGTATTGATGATAATGCTAACAACTATAGCAACGGTAATGGAATAATATAGCGTGATAAAAGCATGATACAGAAATATTATTTTTTAAAAAAGAAAAGAAAAAAACCACATTTAATAGCAATAGTATTGATAATAGTATTCAAAATAATAGTACTAATACAAATACTAAGAGAAGGGAAGAAAAAAAATGAGGAGGTGGAGGGGACAGGAAGAGCAAAGAGGATAAGGAAGGTATAAATTGTGTTTAGGGATTTCTGCTGATGAAATCATTCACAATCTAGAAACACATGAGCTACCTCTTACCTGACGTCACTCTTTTGGGCCTTCGCACTCAACCGTGGACCTATCTTTGCGCCAGGTAGTTTCTCCCAGACAGTCCCATTCCTTTCATTTCAATTTGTCTGCTTGGAACCACCTGGCATATACCTTAATGGGCATATGAAAGAAAAAGGTCTATCAGCTTTAAGACACAATAACAATTTTCGAAAGAATATAGTTGTGCCTATCTATAAATACTCTACTCCTTAAGCATGGCCTTGGCGCATGAATATTTGGTTTTCAGCCTGTATGTTTCCATCTGCGACCTAAGGTGGTAAAGCCATGTTGTTTAGTTTATCTCCAGTTGATAAATACAAACATGAAATCAAACCAGGAGCGGTCAGGTGGGGGATTATGCCCCACCCTCTCTTATTAAACAAATAAGCAAGCAAAAACCACTGCCACTCTCAAAACAAAACAAAACAAAACAAAACCGTGACAATATTACGTTTTGAGCTGAAACAACCACACGCTGTCCACCCCACACTCTTGCTACGTTTCTGACTCTATATAGTCGTAGTTTAGGATTAACCTCTATGATCATCTCGGTCGCGTCTTTTGTTTGAGCTTCTCTCGAATCTGCGTGAATTTCAACACTCCGCACCCCTCCCCATCCTGAAGAAACTCCATGACATATAGGCCTACCATGGTGAGCCATTCATAATTTCCCACCTATATTGCCCTTTGGGACTAGCACGATTTGACACAGGAGCGTTTTACCTCCAGGAAACCCTTAGAAAGCTCTGTTCAGAAACACTTCTCTGAATTTAATGTTTCCGTTTTTCAGACGAGATTAACATTTACAATTCCAGATGATCAACACATGTTCGAAAATGAACGTTTTGGGCTTTTAAAAAACAACTGACAGTTGAACGAGGATTTGTCTCCAACCTTAATAGTTTTACATGTACATAGTCATGACGTTTTTCTTTTTAATTAGATCACATGACATGGTCTGAGAGGTCGGTCACAACCATGACATGGTCTGAGAGGTCGGTCACAACCATGACATGATCTGAGAGGTCGGTCACAACCATGACATGGTCTGAGAGGTCGGTCACAACCATGACATGGTCTGAGAGGTCGGTCACAACCATGACATGGTCTGAGAGGTCGGTCACAACCATGACATGGTCTGAGAAGTCGGTCACAACCATGACATGGTCTGAGAGGTCGGTCACAACCATGACATGGTCTGAGAGGTCGGTCACAACCATGACATGGTCTGAGAGGTCGGTCACAACCATGACATGGTCTGAGAGGTCGGTCACAACCATGACATGGTCTGAGAGGTCGGTCACAACCATGACATGGTCTGAGAGGTCGGTCACAACCATGACATGGTCTGAGAGGTCGGTCACAACCATGACATGGTCTGAGAGGTCGGTCACAACCATGACATGGTCTGAGAGGTCGGTCACAACCATGACATGGTCTGAGAGGTCGGTCACAACCATGACATGGTCTGAGAGGTCGGTCACAACCATGACATGGTCTGAGAGGTACATGGAGGTACACGGCATCACATGACATCACATGACATGAATCCTCCCTCCCACTCCCCACCCTTATATCTCTTTCCCTCACACTCTTCCCCTCCCTCAAGTCCTCCTGTCTTTCCCCGCTGCTGTAGAACTCTCGCTTCCCTCTGCCTCCACACCTCCCTCTGCCTCCACACCTCCCTCTGCCTCCACACCTCCCTCTGCCTCCACACCTCCCTCTGCCTCCACACCTCCCTTTGCCTCCACACCTCCCTTTGCATCCGTCCCTTCTTCCCCACTTCCCTGATCCTCTTCCACGACACATAATCATCATCAGTGTTGATGCTATCCTCTTCCACGACACATAATCATCATCAGTGTTGATGCTATCCTCTTCCACGACACATAATCATCATCAGTGTTGATGCTATCCTCTTCCACGACACATAATCATCATCAGTGTTGATGCTATCCTCTTCCACGACACATAATCATTATCAGTGTTGATGCTATCCTCTTCCACGACACATAATCATCATCAGTGTTGATGCTATCCTCTTCCACGACACATAATCATCATCAGTGTTGATGCTATCCTCTTCCACGACACATAATCATCATCAGTGTTGATGCTATCCTCTTCCACGACACATAATCATCATCAGTGTTGATGCTATCCTCTTCCACGACACATAATCATCATCAGTGTTGATGCTATCCTCTTCCACGACACATAATCATCATCAGTGTTGCTATCCTCTTCCACGACATATAATCATCATCAGTGTTGATGCTATCCTCTTCCACGACACATAATCATCATCAGTGTTGATGCTATCCTCTTCCACGACACATAATCATCATCAGTGTTGATGCTGCTTAGCTGCGGGGTTTAGACTCTTTCAGAATCATCATCAGTGTTGATGCTGCTTAGCTGCGGGGTTTAGACTCTTTCAGAATC
>JAFLJL010001545.1:10000-33970 GCA_018398815.1 Conus ventricosus | reverse complement strand
GTCAGAACCCGATATGGACGCCAAAATTTGGGCACAGCGATTTTTCGTGCGACGTGTTGTTGCTGCAGTGGTGAAGCGCTTTGGTAGGGGTCATTCCTAAATGAGCGCACCACCTGTCTCTGTGTCCGTGCGGTCAACGCTTGTGGTCGGCCTGCTCGTGGAGCGTCTGCTGTGGAGCCAGTCACCAGATAGCGGTTCCTCAGTCGATAAATTGTCGAGTGGTGGACATTCAGTCTGGCTGCGATCACCTGGGCTGACGAGCCTGCGTACAACATACCAATGGCCCGTTCTCTGTCATTTTTCGTGAGACGCGGCATCTTGCTTTTTTACCTGTGTGTTGCACCTTTGATGCGCTCCTGTTTTTCAACCCATTTCAGTTTGGAGATGTGAGCAGTATTCTGAGCAGGAGCATCTTTTTCACGGGTTGTGTCTTGGCTACAGTGTAGCAGCTTGAACAACCGCAATAGCAGTTCCCACGTGCCTCACTAACCACACTGACCACAGCCGAATCTGATGAAAACGAAAGCACATAAAGAAACCAGTCTTCAGCATGCCTGACCCACAGACCCAGACTCCACACTATAGTCTGTTTCCAGAAGCGACAGTAAAGGATTGTTTTTTCGCGTTTCTTTGACAAAGGCTATAGATTACGTAGCTTATAACAAAGCCGGCCACAAAGGGCCCAAAAGGGTTACCTGGTTGAAGTCAACTCTCAAAACTGATTACACACACACACACACACACACACACACACACACACACACCATACATACACACACAAACGCCTCATTGGAACATATTTTCTGAGGACACGCCGGAAATTCATCACAACAGTTCTTAAATAACCTCTTAGATCCTACAAAAAGTCTTGATTATTTCTTTCAGAAACCCCCAAAATCAAATCAGGTGGGACATCTCCGAACAAGATCTCCATGGAGTCCGCCGCAAAGTGCTCACTTGGACATCATGCAAGTCCCAACACTCTTCAAGAACATGTTTAACAGCGAGTGGTACATCACAGGGAACACAGCATGGAGCTTATTCACCTTCCGAAAGATAGGAGTGGGGGTCAAAGGAGTGGCCTTTCTGCAAACAGCACAAGACTGGTTCTTCTTTATGCTGCCAGTGGCACATGGTAAAAACTCTTCAAGGCTTGGGTCGATTTGGAAGCATTTGTTATAGATCTGCAAGTTCCATTCCTCTTGTCCCAAGCTCAGCGGTGTAGACGGAGCCGTCAGTGTCAATGTGTTCAGAATATCTCTGAGAGATAACTAATGGACAATCTGCAGCAGAGGCAACCCCTCCTCAGACCCAAAGCCACCAGCAAACGCTCTCCAAAAGGATGGAAGTCCAGAACAAAGTTGGCGGGGGCCGGATAGCTCAGTTGGTAGAGCGCCGGACTCGTGATCCTGGGGTTGCGGGTTCGAATTTCGGTATAGGGGGATTTTTCCCTCGGAGTTAACATTGGTTCTGACTCCATTCCCCATATAGTCCTTCGAATGAGACTATAAACCGAGGTTCCGTGTGTGAACGCACGCATAACATCTTGCACACACGTAAAATCCCATCACCAACTTTCGGAAGAGAAGGCCAGTTTGGCCGTTGGTATGGATGACACGTGACACATAGCATGCACCTTCCCCGAAGATGGAGTATGGCTGCCTTAATGGCGGGATAAAAAAAAGGGTCATACACACAAAACTCCACTGCCTGGCTATATAGGGAGTGTCCGCAGGAGCATCAGCCTGCGTATGCAGAAAGAAAGAAAGAACAAAGTTGGCACAAACCATGTCCTGCATGCCAGAGAGCTGGTGGAGTCCCTGCAACACGAGGCCACATCAATGCACATCCCTGGGGTGAGGAAAGCCCATGGTGGAGGGGGGGGATGGATTGCAAGGAAACCTGGATGACTCCCACGACTCCAAGGTCCACATCTGCACTGCCCAAATGGGGAAGACTACAAACTCCCAGGGGTGGAGCGGAGCAGGGGCTGTCCTCCAACTTGCTGAGGAACCCCTGGTCAACACCACAGTCACAAGCAGGGCCCCAGGGATCAGAGAAGAGGCCCAGACAACAGCTCAAAGAAACCTCCAGCCCACGGCCGGAGAGGGATGGCTCCCCTTGCCCCCGCACACGTACTGCACACAGGGGCAGCACAGAACGCACCCAGACAGAACTGAAGCCCACAACGGTGGATGGGATCCAGAGTGTTCAGGTAGGAAGGCCCGACACAGCCACAGACAACACAGCTGTCACAGCCCAGCCCAGAGCAGTCCACAGCCCTGCAAAGATGGAGAAGAGTCCTCCCACTGGTGCCCCATCTGAACGTGCCACAACTCCCAGAATGTTCACTGCCCCCGACAAGAAGCCCCAAGTGCAGGATGTGACTTTTAAAGTCAAGTCTTTGATGGAAGATGACTCCTAGAAATGTGGCTTCCTTCATAACTGGAATATGGCAGTTTTCCAGAGGAATCCCAATGTCAGTAAAGCACCGACAAAAGCTGGGAAAGTGGATACATCCCCAGCCTTGGTACTTGAAAAAGCAAACCCATCTTCCCCGGGCAACTGTTGGACCCCATACACACAAAGTTGGAGCCAGCACAGCAGACAGCGAAGTCACTGACCTATAGAGAGGAATGAATGAATGAATGAATATTGAATTTAATGTCTGTTCACAAGGATAGTGATTTTAGACACCATGCAAAAGTTACCCCCCCCCCCCTCCTTCAAAAATAGGAACAAGTGAAATAAAACTTCAAAGTAATCTTGCAATAGGTGTGGATAGAATAACTTTTGCAATTAAGATAATGTCAATTTCTTCATCATTCAAAATGTCCCTTGTGTTATCATACTTCAGAAAAAAAACTCTGTATTATTCATTCGGTATCTAGCGAGCAAAATTGGGCATTCTAATAGTAAGTGATAAATTGATAGTTTAAGATTGCAAATACAATTAACTTTTGCGTACTTAGCTTTCCAGGAGTTTAGTCTTATTTTGTATAGTAAACTAATTATAGGTCTACTATATGTCAAGACTTTACATCTAGAAGCAGATGGACTAGTACAAGTGGATTTTTCCAACAAGGAGTACATTTCATCTGTTGATAATGCTAATTTCTCATTTGAAACTGTGTCAGAGTTATTGAAAGCTCCTCGTTTAGCAGCTCTATCAGCAACCTCATTCCAAAAGAGCCCAGAATGAGATGGCACCCAGCAAAAGTCAATACCAATACCTTTTATAGCAATACGATGAATTAAATACTTAATTTCAAACACAATGTTGTTACAACTGTTGCAGCTATTTTGCTTGAGCATTTGCAAAACTGATTTTGAATCAACACATAGTAAGATGTTATAAGTGGAATAAGGTAGATCACAAATGAATTCTAAAGCTTGCATTATTGCGTATAATTCAGACGTAAATATTGAAACACCTTTGCCTAAATAATATGACTTTTCTTTTCTGAGCGAAGGAATAACAAAACCTGCACCACTGTCTGACGTTTCTAAGACTGAGCCATCAGTGAAAATTTTTAGATGATTTGAATATTTTGAATCTAAATGAAGGCGAACGTCAGTAACTAATAAATTCTCTTCTTCATTTTTGTTGTAACAGCGAGGACTGGAAACCCTGGTTCACAGAATTCTGATGCCAGAGAGAGCACAAGAAAGGATACCCTAACCCAGCCTTCCCTCCTGGAATACACAACTTTTGTCCATAAATGCCAGACAGCACGGCCTCAACACGGACCCAGAAAGTTCTTCACGAAAAGATGGAGAAGACCTCAAAAACCCAGACTGTGAAGATCCATGAGAACTCCAGACCTTCAGCAGCGCCTCCAGCCCTTTCCAGGTCAAACAGACAGCAACCACCTGCTGCCCATCAGCGAAGGCGCCGCGGGTGGCAACTCTAAGACGGACCCCATGATCAACGTCAGAACGGCACCTTTGGACACCACACCGCTCCCTGGCCAAAAGGTCTTCAGCTTCCAGCCCCCACACAGGACCACAGCCAACCATCCCTTCCACCAGTCCACAAAGACAGCTGGTCAGAGCCTCTGGGGGACAATCAGAAGGGCTGGTCAAGACCCTTCCGGGCCCTGGAATAGGAACAACGAAGGCCTTGCACAAGGAGGGGAAAGCGTCCTGCAGTCCAAATATGCCTGTCTTTGATAAGACTCTTTAAATGTTCTGTTGGGTCTGTATCTATCAGCAGTCCAGATATGCCTGTCTTTGATAAGACTCTTTAAATGTTCTGTTGGGTCTGTATCTATCAGCAGTCCAGATGTGCCTGTCTTTGATAGACTCTTTAAATGTTCTGTTGGGTCTGTATCTATCAGCAGTCCAGATACGCCTGTCTTTGATAGACTCTTTAAATGTTCTGTTGGGTCTGTATCTATCAGCAGTCCAGATATCCCTGTCTTTGATAGACTCTTTAAATGTTCTGTTGGGTCTGCATCTATCAGACAGTCCTTCAACCCTGCACCCAAGCAATGTCAAGTGTGACGGACCATTTTTGTCCTGTCCCAAATTGGGGGGACAATTCTAAAGTGGCACATGTTTGCCTGTTCACCGGTTGACCTGTTTACCTGACAGCTACTCACCCGCGTTTTGTGTCAGTCAGGTGAGCCAGGATTTCCTCCAGTCTTGGAGATCTGCATTAGAACTGTCCCCACAATCTGGGACCGGACAAAAATGGTCCATCACACTCAGACACCACTGAACAATCCACTAACCTGATGTCCTCAAACTGGTGTTACTCCAAAATGTACATGTTACACTTATTGCGTTTGACACTGCTAAATATCAAACCTTTCTTGGTAACATGTTAAAGTTTTACGTTTACATTAAAAAACTGAAATGGAGAAAAATATTTGAGTGCCAAACAATTAACTATGTGATATCAGAGTAGCAATTTTCACATATCAATTGAATATAAATGTTGCCAAACAATTGATTATGTGATAACAGAGTGGCATTTTTCACATATTGATAGAATATAAATGTTGCCAAACAATTAATTATGTGATAACAGTGTAGCATTTTTTCACATCTTAATAGAATGTAATTGTTGTCAAACAATTAATTATGTGATAACAGTATAGCATTTTTCACACCTTGACAGAATAGTTTTATAGTTATTTAGAGTTGAAATGAAGTACCCTGTTGGTTCATGTAATAATAAAACATTTTTCTTCATGAAAACATCAAAGGTCCAAAAGCACATCAACAGATTTTACATAACTTTCTTTACATCTTGATAGATAATCACTTGGAAATCTCTGTGTGTGTGTGTGTGTGTGCGTGCGTGCGTGCGTGCGTGCGTGCGTGCGTGCGTGCGTGCGTTGTGTGTGTGTGTGTGTGCACGCTTGCGTGCATGTGTGCGTGCGTGCATGAGTGTGTATGAGCGTGCCTATTGTCAGCACCGTTGTGGAGGTCACAGAGTGTAGGTCCAGTGTCCTTTCTAACGGAGCAGATCAGCCCACACTGGCCAGGCAGGAGAGGCTGCCCAGACCATAAACTGAGAAGGGTTTGAAAGGGCTAAAATGTTCTGCTGTTTCTGTAGCTGTTACACACTGTTGAAATGTTCTGTTTCTGTAGCTGTTACACACTGTTGAAATGTTCTGCTGTTTCTGTAGCTGTTACACACTGTTGAAATGTTCTGCTGTTTCTGTAGCTGTTACACACTGTTGAAATGTTCTGCTGTTTCTGTAGCTGTTACACACACTGTTGAAATGTTCTGCTGTTTCTGTAGCTGTTACACACACTGTTGAAATGTTCTGCTGTTTCTGTAGCTGTTACACACACTGTTGAAATGTTCTGCTGTTTCTGTAGCTGTTACACACTGTTGAAATGTTCTGCTGTTTCTGTAGCTGTTACACACACTGTTGAAATGTTCTGATGTTTCTGTAGCTGTTACACACTGTTGAAATGTTCTGCTGTTTCTGTAGCTGTTACACACTGTTGAAATGTTCTGCTGTTTCTGTAGCTGTTACACACTGTTGAAATGTTCTGCTGTTTCTGTAGCTGTTACACACTGTTGAAATGTTCTGCTGTTTCTGTAGCTGTTACACAGACGTTGAAATGTTCTGCTGTTTCTGTAGCTGTTACACACTGTTGAAATGTTCTGCTGTTTCTGTAGCTGTTACACACTGTTGAAATGTTCTGTTTCTGTAGCTGTTACACACTGTTGAAATGTTCTGCTGTTTCTGTAGCTGTTACACACACTGTTGAAATGTTCTGCTGTTTCTGTAGCTGTTACACACACTGTTGAAATGTTCTGCTGTTTCTGTAGCTGTTACACACTGTTGAAATGTTCTGCTGTTTCTGTAGCTGTTACACACACTGTTGAAATGTTCTGCTGTTTCTGTAGCTGTTACACACACTGTTGAAATGTAGAGAAACTAATAAATACCAATCCTGACTCACCCCGCCCTCAACAAAGTTTCGGGCGGTTTGAGTCAGGAATTGGTATTTATTAGTTCTCTAACAAGTAAGACTTCAATAACCAAAAAAATAACGATTATCTACAAACTTTTCAGAGAGTAACGTAGGAAAAGCAGCAGTGGCTGAACGCACCCCATAGAGTAACGTAGGGGAAAAGCAGCAGTCTCTGAACGCGCCTCATACACAAACGGTAGAGCAGTTAAGCCTTTAATTGCTAATTGTCGACCTGCCCAGGAATCCGCACTATCAGAATACTGCCGAGGTCCGTCATTAGGTTGACACCTGATAACTTAATTTGTGATGTTGGGCCTTATGGCCAGCAAGGTGCTTACCATGTGACCGGATATGACGATTTAGAAGCAGCGCCCCCAACCAACGCCACTCAGTTTATTCACGGCTTTCAATACAGACGGTTGTGTTTGTTCACAGAGGAATTCTTGCTATAGGCGATTGTGTTTTATTACAACTGTATGGCGGAGTATCTAAACAAAAGAAAATTAGGCGGACCTATTGCTTTAACTTCTAAACCAAAGAGAAGTATTGTTTTTTCGGAAGGTGAGGAAAAAGAAAAAACGAGAACCTACTAATGACGAACTACACAAGCGCCTTGAAAGCTTGTTAATTTAAGACAGAGATTTAGCTGATATATTTGAAAGAGATGTTGTTAACTTTGAAAAGCTTTTAACTTTTGAAGAAATGATTCTATTCAAAAAGCTCCAAATGTTCAGTGACCGGTGTACTACCTAGTATTTCAGAAAACTTCTCCACCTTGTGGTGTTTGTGACACAACGGCAAAGCAGACGACGCGGAACACGACTCGGGCTGGGCCTAGACAGGGCTGGTGTTGTTACTGGCTAATTATAAGTGGGCGTAGCACTGTTCGCTAACTGCCCTCCGACAACTGCTCTGCAAGGCTCTTAGTGAATCCCACAAACACATGACGTGGACTTAAAAATAGTAACGGTTTTGCAAAACTAGGCCAATCGGCAGACTCTGCCGATTGACCTACAAAGCCCTCTCTAACGTGCGACTGTAAGACCACAGCAGGCCTACCGCTGACGTGGTTGGCGCAGTGTGGTCTAGTGGCATTTCCCCTTCACTTTCCTACAAGCACTGTCCTGTCTATTGGGGGTTTGTTGTTTGTTGTTTGTTTGTTTGTTGTTTGTTTGTTTGTTGTTTGTTTGTGTTTGTTTGTGTTTGTTGTTTGT
Source organism: Conus ventricosus (assembly GCA_018398815.1). Lineage (NCBI taxonomy): Eukaryota > Metazoa > Mollusca > Gastropoda > Neogastropoda > Conidae > Conus > Conus ventricosus. The sequence goes on along the minus strand of JAFLJL010001545.1, from coordinate 26,315 downwards.
TTGTGTGTGTGTGTTTTGTCCTACCCCACGCATTTCACACCCCCCACCCCCCTCCACCCGCCCACCCCACCCCCCACCCCACGCATGCACACACTCAAGTTCCTTCTAAGTTTATAACTTAAGTTACCCTAAGTTACTTTTAAGTTCTTACTCAAGTTGTCCTTAAGTCATCCTTAAGTTGTCCTCAAGTTGTCCTCAAGTCATCCACAAGTCAACCTAAGATCATAACTAAGTCATCCTCTAAGTACAACCAAGTTCTTATTTAAGTTATCCTCAAGTTCTTACTCAAGTTAGCCTAAGAAACATAACTAAGTCATCCTTTAAGTACAACCAGTTCTATTCAAGTTATCTTGTCAAAAACAATACATTCTATGTTTTTGTCTTAAATAGTAGATGTCTAATATAGTACACACACGCCTCAAAAAACGCGTCATCGCTGAGAATATCTTGCTCAGCGTTCTCTGCGCAAGATCGGTCAGCATAGATCTTAATGAAGTTCTTACATCCGAAGCAACCGCATTGATACAATTCTGGTCTATGGAAATGTCTTTTATAGACTCCATGTCTTTATTTTATTGACACCATCATTTTATAATACGCCATGTTCTATTTTTATTAAAAAAAAATTTAAATTTAATTCTTAAAATTTTAAACCCAATCTGAAGGGAAATAAAAAAGATTTTTTGGTTTTGGGGGTTTGCTGGCTGCTGTTTTTTTTTTGTATTAGGGGTTTCCCGGTTTTTTTTTGATTCCCTTTTGTTTTGGCTCCCATTGTTTTATATTTTTAACATAAAAACCCCCCCCCAGCAGCAGAAAGGGACCCCCAAAATGGCAACATTTTTTAAGTTCAATTTTCCATGAAGACTTTGGCGCTGAAAGGCTTGAATCACATGGAATTTATAGCTGGCTTTGAATCAAACTTTTTCGGGCCCGTTTGGCGGCTTTAAATTTTTTTCATTATGAGCTATATTTGTAACATTAATTTTTTTTTTTTTGTTCCACTCTGCTTTCTTTTTCCTGCTTTTTTAACCCCCCAGGATGGGGGTTTTTTAACGGGTCACTTTCCCTCGACTTGTTTTCAATTTTTTTTTGACCCGGGTTTTTCCCTGTTTTCGGCTGATTTTCCGACTCTTCTTTTTAAAAAGGGGAAAAAAAGTTTAATTTTAAATTAAAAGAAATTTAACCCCCATAAAATTAAGGGCGATAACAATTTTCCCAAAAATCTGTAATACAGATCACCCCTAGGGGACCCCCTAATGCCTTTTGTTAAAACCTGGATCTTGCGTTAAATCAAAAAAAGTCTTTTTCCCAAAAACAAGGGGACCCAATCTACTGAAAGGGTTTATTTACAAATAAGAACCTTTTGCCCCACCCTTTTAAACCATTCTAAAACCCTAGCTGCGCTTCTTTAACCTTTTTAGATACTTTAAAAATGTCTTGCGGCGCATCTTTTTGAATCTGTTCTTCCCAAAAATTTCGTTCCGGGGAATTGTTTTTTTTTTCCCACATGCTGCCAAAGAAAAACAGCCCCCCCTCCCCCCCCTTTTTTTGGGCATAATGTTTGGGTCACCCAACTTGGTCATTCATAATTTCCCGGGGAAGGGTTTGGGCCGGGCCTTTTTGTAGCTGTATAATAACCCCACTTTTCCGTTTTTTATTAATTAAAATTATTTTTTTTTTCTAAAAAAACCCCCAAAAAAATTTGGGGTGAAACCTTGTTTACCATTTGCGTTATTGGAGGTTTTAAGTGTAGGTTACTCAATGCTTGGTAAAAGCTTGTTAAAAATTTTTAAACCCGGGCAGATCTTGGCAAACTAACTTTGAGGATTCAGCAAAGTTTGTTGCAAATTATTGCAGTTTCGTTTCCCCCGAAAGATTTTTAGTCAAAGCAAAAAAAATTCCAGACATATAAATAAAAAGGGGAAAAAAATACATTTTTTAAAAAATTTTCACTTGTAAGGATGAAGGGGGTGCTGTGGTGAATGCGTTTCGCTTTTGGGGTATAATTACGCATTTAGAAACCCTGCGAGTGAAGGCGAGAGAAAAAGCCCTAACAAAGCGGTGGAGCAAAACTAGCCGCGCACAAGATCGCTAGGGAAAACCCGAGAATTGAGCTTTTTTAGATTTTATTAATAACACACTAAAAAAAACGGGGGCAAGAAGCTTACACATTTAAAGATGTTGATCAAGAAAATTAAAAAAAAATTTTATTTGAAACCCGGCCCAAACCCCCCCGGGGACATTGCCCCCCCCAAAATTCAGGATTTTTATAAACCCATCAGAAAAAAAAAGATGAAAAAAATTTGGTTTTATTGTTTTTTGGTAGGGACCGTTGTGTATTTTGTTGAATAAAAATTTGGTGAGTAAAAAATAAACCCAAAATTTTTTATTCCCCCCAAAAGGAAAATTTTGGGAAGGGAAAAACCCGCAATTTAAAAAAAGCAAGCCAAGCAGCTGGGGCCCGTGAAAACCAGCAAAAAAAAGGTTATCTAAACAAGCGTTTTGGCAAATTTATTTACCCGCCCCTTTAACAAAACAGAGCCACAATTTGTAAATAAAACCCCCAAAAACGAAAACCCTTTCCAAATGGATTTTCTTAAATTTTACCCACTGATACGATTAGCGAAAAAGTTTTTAAGAACCCTCACGGGCCCATTGACATAGCTTTCAAGCCCAAAGATGGGGAACCCCTTAACAAAAAAGAGTGCTTCTCCCTGTTGCTGTTGCCATACAACTGATTTTCCAAAACGAGGTCCTTTAATTTATCCTCGCATGATTAAAGTCGATGAGGAAAACGTTTTAAAGGGCAAGTAAAATCAATTTTTGTTGAAACTTTAGGTTACCTTTTAAAAGGGGGCATTCCAGGAGTCTTTAGACCCCGGGCTTTATTTTAAAAACTTTAACAAACATTTTAGCTAAAGCCCTTTTTTCCTCCCAGTATCAAAAGAGAGCGTTTCCCATTCTCGCAACAGGGAAAATTGGGTTAAAAAGTTTTGCCCTCAGTTTTGCGCCCCAATGAATAATGAAAAATTTTTAAAGGGCAAAAACCCCAGTCCCAAGCAAAAAAAAGGAAAAACAATAAATGTGTGAAGACTCCAGTCCCCCAGCAAACTTTTACCTTTTGGGTTTTTAAAATTTAAGGTTTCCTTTTTTTTTCCGGGGAGAAGCAAAAGGGGGAAACACCGCACAGGGAAACCCGTTTCCATTTGGAGTGTTGACCCGAAATAAAATAAAAAAATTTGGAAAAGTAATCCCCCCCGTGTTTATTTACGAGAAACTGACAAAACCCCAAAAAAACCCACCCCTCAAAATTTTTGCGAAGGAAGAAACTGCAGTAATCCCACCAGACACTTTTCCTTTTTTAATTTAAATTTTATAAATTTTTGGGTTTTTAAAAGGAAGGCCCCAAAGGAAGTGAAAAAACAAAACAAGAATGAAAAGGGAAGAGACCTTGAAAATATAGGGGAATCATTTCGGCGTGTAATCCCTTTTAAGGGAAAATTTTTTTGGGGGATTAATAAATGCATGCTAAATCTCCAGATCACCTACTTTTTAAAACCCCCAAAAATTGGGAAAAAAAATATCTTGAAAAATAAAAAAATTCCCCCCGGGGTCAAGCAAACATGAAAAAAGTTTTAAATAAATTTGGATGAACCCAATGATTGATTTATAATAAAAGTTGATGAAAAATAAAAACCCCCCGGGTTTAATGCAGCCCTCCAGTCCCCGGATTGCATATGAAAACGGGGGTTTTTTAAAAAATCCTCTTTTGGTTTGTTCAATCTAAGGGAACTTCTTTGTTAAAAAACCGTTGTGTTGATCTCATGTAATTAGATCGAAGTTTTTTTTTGGGCTAAAATTGAAAAAGTCTTTTTCCCAAAAACCAATGCTTCTTTTTTATTTTGTTCATGTGAAAATTTTTGGGATGCAAAACGCTGCGAGATTTTTCCCCTTTGCTTTTTTAAATGATTTTCTCCGGGCCCCGAAAAAACTTACTTTTTGGACCAAAAACCAAAAAAATCCTTAAATAAACCTTTTCCCATTAAAATTTCACCCCTTCTTTTTTTCCTAAAACCCTTTCTTTTTGGTAATTGAATGAAAAGGGCGAATTTTTAGGAAAATTCGGACGTGCCCATCCCATCCTGCATGCCCTTTTAGTATTTTTATTCCATGTCTTTATGGATTCTTCAGTGGGGATATTTATAACAAAACTATCTGTATCTTTTTTTAAAAGTACTCTGGACTCAGGTTACGGGGGCTTAAAAGTAGTCATAAAAAAAATTTAAAAACAAAACCCTTTGATAATTCTAAAACGGAAAACCCCAAAATAAAAAAGGGGTTTGCCCAAAAGGGCTTTTTTTTCCCCATTATCCCCAAAAAAGGTAAATCATGAAATCTTCTGAAGCCCTTGATAATTTAGGTTTTTAAGCCAGCTTAATTGTTTTGGGTTCTCTTTGGTGCCCAAATCAAATTTATCTTTACGTTTGGGCGGTTTTCCCTTTGGCCCTTTTCCAAAAACCCAGCTGTTGTTCACCCAGTTTAAAAAAGTTTTTTTCGGGAAACCCTCTGGGAAAAATTTTTTTTTCTGAGATCAGTGTTTTCTTTGAGTAAGGGTTTTCATGAACTGTTTTGACCCAAAAGCAATTATGCGAAAATTGCTGTCAATTTTTCAACCCATGTTTTAAAAATAAAATTGCAGAAGTTCTGAAAATGACAGACAAAAATTTTTTTTCCCTCAAAGGGGTTAGGCACAAGTTTAGGGGGTTTTTTGGGACCCATCCTTTAACTTTCGCGCAAAAGGATATTCATTTTGCGGGGTATGGATTTTCATGAGGATTTTCCCTAAGTCAACTTCTAAAATGAAACCACGCTTTTTGACGGGCGAAAAGGCTCAACCATTTTTAATGCCTTTTGAATTTTTGGGACCCCGCCGTGTACTTTTAAAATTTTCTTTAACGGAAGTGTTTGCGCCTTCCCCCCATCCATCCCGATTGTTTGCACCCAAAATTTACAAAAGATATTTAAAGCCCTTTTATGGGACAAATCGCCCAAAGGGATTTGTTGTTTGTTTTACAAAAAAGATGCAACGCCATACAAAATTTCCCCCAACGAAAATCCGTTTTCAATCATTGGTCTTGGGGTAAATCCGACAAAAAATTAAAATCTGTACCCCAGTAAATTTTAAAGAAACGCCCCAAAACTCACCCCGGGGCCAAAAATTTTAATGCCGGGACCCGGGCTATAATGTTTCATGCAGGCCCTTTCTATAGTTTTCAAAGACGCCCCGCCAAAAAACCAAAACATCAGCATCAAAGTATGAATCATGATTCCCCCCATCGTTTTCCCCCTCAAAACTTCTCCCACGCTTCTAAAGAAGCGGAAATCAAGCACTATGTCCTTTCCCAAAGGGATAGAAAAGAACCGCCCTTTAGGGGGAAGTGTGCCCTTCGCCCAAAACCTTTCCCAACTGTTCATGTACTCATAAGGATAAAGGGGCCCTTTCTAACGAGGTTGGGCCCAAAATATTTTTTCTTTTTATTGGGGGATTTTTAGGGCCCTAGCCAGGGGATTTCTAATAAAAACCCATCATGTTTTGCATAAGTAAAAAAAAACCCATTTTAAATTTAGATTTAAACACATGTACTTTTTTTGATGACTGTGAAAATGCATGACCCCCTGAAGGGCCCTTTTCCAAAATTTTTTCCCTTAAAAGATGAGAGGGGAAACCTCGCAAGTTGTAAAAGAAGATGGGCAGTTTCCCTGTCTTAGGATCAAATTTTATGTTGAAGTTTGCATTTACTGGGGCCCCCTGCTCCCCCTAAACCCTTTCCGCAAATGTATCGGGGGCCTCTTACTGTCGGATTCCTGGTCTGGGGGAGAGACCAAAACCGCAAATCCAACAAGGTGTGGTGAGTCAATGTTGTTGGTCTTATTGTAAAAAAAAAAATTTCAGAAATTTAGATTATTAAAAACAGTCTTTGCGCACTTGCTGCAGCGTTCTAAAAAAGAATTCTGGGGCCCTTTTTGGCCCTCTTTTTAAAATTTTTGGCTTTGAATAAACCCCACCCCGACCGACAACGATAAAAGAAAATAACAAATTTGATGATTACCATTAAAAAGTTTTTCGAAGTTTTTGGGGCGCTGGCCCTTTCAAAAGGAACAATAAAGTGTTTTCAAATTTGCAAAAAACAACAAGGGGTGAATTTTCCCATCCTTTTCCCATTCTTAAAAAAAATTTAACCCCAGGTGGGTGAAATTTATTTTCCGTATTACAGTCTACAAAAAACTTTTACAATGTTTTTAAATGTTCGCTGCGGCTTGAACAATGGCATTCTTTTTTAAAACATTTTCTACATTTTTCCCTTGTTTGTGCCCTTTTTTTAAAGGGTATGCTGCATTAGTTTACTCATTGTTCGTTTTTAAATGTGAAATGCGGTAGCCCCGCTGGTAAAAAAACACCCAATTTAAGTCAAAAAGATTTTTGGTCTGGTTCCCAAATTTGGGCGGTTTTTAAGAATTTTTAATCGGCAGTAGATTTTTTTCCCCCACCCCATGTGTATACATTAAATTTTTGGTTTGTTTTGTTCTTCAAACCGTCAATGGAATCCACGCTAACAGGAAAGGATATTCCACTAAATTTAAAGATCATTAAAGAAAGGACGATATTTAAAGGACACTCTCTCTGCTTTTTGGGGATATAAGCACCCCTTGCGGAACACCCCAAAAAACCCTTTGTTGTCTGAATTCTTTATTTTAGAACTGCCTTTTTTGCGCTAATGCTGGGGAAGGGAATGAAAGCTTCCCCTACAATCGGCGCATATTTAGCCTTTTTTAAATCTGATCTCTAAATTTCCGCCCTCGGGACCAACCGAGCTCTCATTTTGGCTTCTTCACCGCAGGTAAAAACTGTCAAGCAGTTGTTTTCCCAACCGGGTTTTTTTTTAAGTCTTCCAAAAAAGAATGGGTCTGTTGTTTAGTCGAAAACCCAGACTTCTGGGTTTTTCTTATTTATTGTTACATATCGTTTAAAAAACAGCTAACATTCCCTTTAAACTGGCGGGTCTTTTGTTAGTTTACGGGAACTTGAAAAAATAGCATGTACAACGCTTCCTTTTATTTTGTTGGTTCAATGCTTCTGTCAATATCATTCAGTGTCTTGATAAACGGTCTCTCTCAAGCATTCCCCCAAACAATTGTCTGGTCCTTCATATATCTTAGCCCGTTGAGTTTCTTTTCTAAAATCAAAATATTTATTTAAATTTAAAAAAAAAAAATTAATCCGAAACCAAAATAACGGTCCTTTTGTGTTGGCTCTAAAATAAAGTAAAAAACACCCCCTTCCCATGTTTTTACTTTTGATGTTTAGAAAAAGGTTTAAAAGTCTCGGTTTTTTTTTTTAAGCATTTCCTTTTTTTTTGCTCTAGGCGTCCCGGCTGTTGAGAAAATCTTGCCCCCCCAACCTTTCCCTTTTGGATCCCCCCCTTTTGTCTTTTATGTCATCAAAATTTGGGCCGTAAAAGATTTAAAATTTTTCATCCGTTTAAGTTTGGTCAGCCCGTGCTTTTTTTATTTTTCATTGAAAGAACTAAGTTTTGCCGGTTTTTTGTTTTAACCAAAGCTTGTGTGCTTTTTTAGTTTAGTTTTTAATTTTTTGCCAGCAGGGGTTACAGCTAAGGAAAAAAACACCGAGAGCAAAAAACAAACCCCCAATGTAAAGCCCCGGGGGCCCCATGCCCGTTTCTAAAGGGCCAACACTCGTTCCTGCTGATAGAGCGTTTTTAGTTGATGTTCCAGTAATTAAAAAATTAACAGATTAAAAAAAAGCAGAATACCCTTCCGTTTGGGTTTTTCTGATTTTGGGAAAAGGGGCCCCGCTCTAGTTTTTTTTTTCATTTGTGTAATATTGGTTTAAACTGAAGGTTTTTATGCTAGGGGGTTTTTTACTCCTTTCTCTTGGCGGCCCCCTGTAGGCACATTTTTGGGTAAACCTTTAAAAGAATGCTTTTTTTTAAAATTTAAAAATAAATTTTTTTTTTGTATATCTTTTAATCTGTTTTTTTCAAATTCAGCCCGCGCTTTATATATTAAAAACAAAGGGACATTAAAAACGGGGTTTTTCGGCTTTTCTTCTTTAACAATTTTAATGTTTTTTCCCCTCTCCACGTTTCCCCCGCTTCCAAGCAAAATGATTATCCCCTGTTGGCCTTAGGTCCCAAACCATAAACCCCTATTCCGTTTTTAAAACATCCCAAACCCAAAATTTTGGGGAAAAAGTAAATCTTTAGACACAAGGTCAAATGTTGGATTTCTACAAACCCCCCCCCCCAAACCCTTTTTTTTATTTTCATCAAAATGCTGGGTAAGGTTTTAAACCCGCAAACGTTTTGATTTGGTTTGGCTTTCCCTCCCCCTCGAACATTGTACTTTTGTTAAATTTTGGATTAATAAAATTTTCGTTTCCTCTTTCAAACCCGGTTTTTTAAAAATTTTACACAGCAATAAAAAACCTTTAACCCCTCTTGGGTTTCGACACAAAAACTAAAATTCCATAAGTTTTCTTTCCCCGCTTTTGGGAAATTTTTTTGTTTGAAGAATCACTCTTTCGTAAATATTGCTAATTTTGACTGATATTGTTTCCCAATCAGCCTTGCTTAAAATTTGGGGGTTTCTAACCCAAAGTCAAACTCTAACGGAAAGTAGAAATTGGTTTCTTTCTCCCGGGTCTGTTTATTTGATAAACCCTTTTATTTTTTTAAAAATTTTGTTCATATGACCAACGGGCTTTTTAATTTTCCCTTTAAAGTTTGGCGCTTTCCTTTTAAAAACTCAAAATCTAAGGGTGAAAAGCGTTTCCATACGCAAATTTTGGGGCTTCCCGGCCCTTTTTCCGTCTTTAGCAAACTCAGCGCCTATTCTATGTTTTGTGCTTCTTTTTTTCGATTCCCCCAAAAGCAAAATTTAGCCTTTTTTTCCCCCCGTTAGCCATAGAAACAGAATGGTTAAAAAATGTCTGCATTGTGTAAGAGAATATTTCTTTTCCCCCCCAAGTTTTATAGAAATTTTCTTAAAGGTTGCCCCCCCCGATTTTTTGTCAACTGTTTTGTTTGGGTCGGGTTTTTTTAAGCGAGCTTATTTGAAAGTAAGACGCGCAGAGCCTGGGACAAAACACTTCATCCGCTCCTGGGCGGAAATTTAACAGAAAAAATTTGAATTTGCATCAAAGGGAATGGGGTTTTTGGAACGTAATATTCCGTTTTTTTCCCTTTACGCCCAAAGGGGTCTTTTTCAGTCTTCTATGGGGTTTAAGAATCGAGCCATAGCTTGTACATTTTTTATAAAACAAAATAAAAAAATTAAAAAATTAAAGAAAACCCTGGCAGGCAAATTTAAGATGAAATTATGAAATTTTGATCCCGGGGGACGACATGGTGAAAAGACTCCTTTGGTACAAATCGCTCGGGGTTTTTTTGCGGCCCTGAAAATTAAAAAGAAAGTAAGGGCCCGATCATTTACCAAAGTTTTTTGGCCCAAGGGAAACCCCCGAATTTTTTAGGCCCCCAATGATTTTGAAAAAAAGATGGGCCATTGTTTTGTGAGGACGACCAAGGAAACTTGTTCAGCTTACATCAAAAACCCAACCCCAAACAAAGTTTTTTAAAAAAAAGTTTCAATTAGACAAAGGTCAGGGGTGGGGCGACAAAATCGCCTTTGGGATTTTTTAAAAACCAAAATTAATTTGGGAAGCAGTTGCTAAAATTCAAAACCAAGCAAGAATTCCAAAAGCTAACCCAAAAACAAAAAATGGGAATTCAAGTTTTAAAAAATCCCAGAAAAAAAAAAAAATACAAAAGAAAAAAGAAACCCGGGTTTTTCAGAAAACCCGCGTTAAAAAAAAATTAAGGGTTCCCCCCTTGCCAGCGGGAAATAAAACGGCCCTTGATCATGCTTTGAGAACCTTTGAGGCGAAAATTAAAAAACAATTTTGCCCCAAAACCCGGTGGAAATTTAAAGAGCATTTTTAAAAAGAGAAAAAGAAAAACTCGTTTGGGGTGATGCGCCAACTTTGGGTCTGATTAAAAGAAAAGGGAAAAACCCAAAGCCCCAAAAGATCTTGAACAAGAAAGTCGCAAGACTAGAAAAGGGTTTTCTACTAACCGAGAACAATTTCGAAAATAAAGTAAAAGGGAAAAAGAAAACTAACCAAAGAATATTTTTAAAGAAGACACAACGCTAGCAGGGAAAAAATTTAAAAAAACCTGTTTTTGGGGGCCCGGGAATCACATTAGCCAAACGTTATAACAGCCTTAGGGTTTTCAATAAGCACCTTGGTGTTGGCTATTCCGGCCCGGGAAATGGTCCCCAAACCCAGGCCTCCCCCGCCATCACCTCCATTAAACCCCCGATAAACTCAGGGGTAAAAAAACAGCTTTTCCCTCTTGCGAGGTTTTTTAAAAAAATTTTGCTGGTAAAGGGGTTAATAGATCTTTCCTGGTAAATTTGGGGGTATTGTTTTGCTGGCTTTTTTCTACCGGGAAGCAAAGAGTTGGGGTTTAAAGGCCCAGCACTTTTGGGGAAATTTGTTTTCCTTAAAAAGTTGGGGTTAAAATTTTTGGGAAATAAAGACCGAGTTTAAACCAGGCCCGTTAAAACCAAGAAAAAGCGCTGTCTTTTCATAATTTAAGGTCACGCGAACAGTCCCCCGAGCTTTTTTTTGGCTTTCCAAAGGGCCCTTTGGGGCTTTGGGCCCGGGGGTTTGGGGACTTTTTCTTGGGGGGGGATCCCTTTTTTTTTTACTGCTTTCAAATTTTTATGGCCCAAAATTTTTGTCTTTTTTTTCCCCACCTTCTTTTATTTCCTGCAACAAGAATTTTATTGTTGTATTCATTATTGTTCCTACCTGGAGTCCCGAGGGCAAAGGTAGCATGTATAAAACCGTGCCCCAAAGCAAAGTCTACTTTTGATCTTGCGTATTTTTAAAAAACCTTTTGGGAACCCCTTTTAAAAATTGAAGGTAAATCAACTGTAGTTTTAAAGGCATCCCAAAAATTTTTTAAGTAATTTTTTTTTTCATCAAAACCAGTGAAAGGGTATTAAAGCCGTTTTTCCTGTGCTTTTGAAACCCAGCAAACCCCAAAAAGTAAGTACCCAATAAATATTTTTTTTCGTTTTTATTTCCCGCTTTTTTGTTAGGGCCCCTTTTGAAGTGTCCCAAGATAAAAATTTTCCAAACTGTTTTTTTGCCTTTTCCTATGGGCCCAGGGAAAAGGTGCCGGGAAGGGGAAAGATGGGTAAGGAGGATTCCCAACTACTTTAAAATTTCTTTTGCCCCCCCCAATAAAAAGGTTGCCCACCCATGATTAAGATCCCATTTTGTCCCAAAGTCCCGTCTTGATGTTAAAAGAATTTGTTACCGATTCTTTTTAAAAGCCTTCCTGTCCCATTCTGTTGCTGAATGGATTAAAACGGTTTTGGCATTTGGGGAATAGGCCCCTTTCATTCAGTCAAAATTTCGCCTGAAGGTGTAATAGGAAAAAAAATCTTACACGACCCACCCAAAGGAAATTTGGATGATTTAATGATCAGCATCCCACACCCCCCATTGATGCACAAAACACAGCAAAGTTTAACCGGGTTTTTGATAAAACCTGCATCGGATGGGCTGGGCCCCCACCCTTTTTCGATGTAAATCTTTTTTAAAAAGGGGGGGTTTTAAAATTCTGCTTAATGGGAGTACTTACCTTTTTATAAAGGGCTGGGTTCCCCAGAAATGTCGGGGTGTCAGTTTTAAATTTTTTTTAAAATTTTAGTGGGGGGCCCCAAAAGAATAATTTGCTCCGTTTAAATTTTAATGCCCCTCATTTTTTAAAATTTTTTTTTAAAAAAATGTTTGTAAAAATAACCCCAAATCCAAAACCCCCTTCGTTTTTAGAACATGCTATTAATTTAAAGAATGCGGGAAACCCGAACCCGGGCGCGTCCCCTGAAATTTCCCACAAAAGTGTAAGGGTTTTAAAAAAAGCAAAGCCCCGGGGGAAAAATAAGATTTAAAAAAAAAAATAATAAGGAAAATTTTTGCCAGTTAACCATACCTAAGGTTATTTCGGGGTTTTTCTCGCTAAAAGAAGCAATGGTAACTTCGGGCATTTCCCCCAAACTTAACAATGCGAATCTGAAACAATGTTACCCTTCAAAACCCGAAGAAGAAGAAAAGGGGTTTCTATTTTTATAAAGACTAGCTAAAAAGTTAGTTTTTTCCCAATGCCCCCCCCCCCCGGCCTTTTATGGTTTTCGAGTTACGTCAAAAAAATACTTTGGGGAGAAAAATTCCCCCTCGATCTTGCCCTTAAATTTATTACTCCCAAAAATTTCCCCCTTTTTGGGTTAGCTGGCCAAATGATGAAAACTTATATGATGGGGAAAGGCCCCCAACTGTTTTAAGAGCTCTTCCCTCAGGGAAACCCGCCCTAATTTCATTAATTTAAAATTTTTACAATTTCCCCAATTTACCGTTTTAAAAAATTAGTTTGTGGGAGGGTCGGATCATTTAATATTAAAAAACAAGCAAAGCGGGGAAAAAGTTGGAAAAGTGTAACTGCACATTGTTTTTGGGAAAAAAAAATAAAACCCCTTCTAAAAAAAAAATGTCGCGGGGCCAGAAGAATCAGGTTTCCCTTTTGCGCCTGTAAAGGGGTAAAAACCTTAGAAAATTTAAAAAACCTTGCAAAACGTTGGGGGCCCCTTTTTAAAAAAAATGGTGGTAGGCGCTTGTTTGGTTTTGAGACCCCTAAGATGGTTTTTATAAACCAAAGAGGTTGGCACCGCAAAAAAATTTCCTAAAAGAAAAACTGGGCCAAACTAGAGGGAAAAAAAGTTGGTCCCGTTGATATAAAATAGTTCCGAAAACCTGACCTCCCCAAATTTGGGACTTAAACCCCTTTTAGAATGGGGCCTAAAATTTGAATTAATTTTAAAAACCCTTTACTATTTTAGCCTCAAAAAGTTTTTTAGAAAAACATTCAACCTTTGGGCCCTTTTTCATGTAAGTCCCTTTTGCCGAGACAATTTCCGGAAAGAAATTTTTAAAAAAACGCCGTTGGGAAAAAAAAACATCCCCAAGAAAAGAAACAAGTTTTGTTTAAAAAAAACCCTTTTCCAAAAATTTCCGTTTCCCTTTCCCAAACCGAAAATTAGGGCCCCTTTCCCCCCCCTGGTATTTTTAAATTTCGTCTTTAAAGAGTTAAAAGGGGTGGGGGGGGGGCGGTTGTGATGACCCCTTTAAAAGGGGTTAATATTTTGCGGCCCAAAAATTAGGGCTTAAACCCCCTTAAAGTTTCCCCGTCGTTCTTCACAAAGGTGAGGATAAATTTGATCCTAAAAACAACCAACAAAATTTAATGTTGGGTTTAAAAAAAAAAACAATCTTACAGAACTGAATTGGATTAATCTTACACAATTGGCCTCGTTGGGTTTTTTTATACGAACAATTTTTTACGGGAGTAAGATAGAAAAAAAAAATGGATTAGATTAAATTCGGTTTTAAAAAATATGGAAGGTTTTAAAAATTTTTTGATAAAATCCCCTCTTTTTCAATGATTTGTGGGCAACCCGGGTTTTTGGAAAAAACAATTTTGTTCCCCGCCCTTTTACAAACCCGTTTTTTCGCTTAATTTTTATCCCTTTTTTTTTCTTCCAACCTTTAAAAAAAACAAAGCATATCATGATAGAAGGTTTATAAGGCCCGGGCCAAAGACGAAAAATTTTGTTAAACCTAGCACTAAAAAATGGAGAAATGTTTAGAATACTTTTTTAAAAATGTTTAAAGGAAAAGCAGAACCTTTATTTTAAAATGATGGGTTCCCGGGAGAAAAAGATATAGTTAAAAAAGAGAAACACTTTTTCAAAGTGGCTTTCAGCGGGACCCCCCAAGGGGTAAGTGTGTGGAATTTTTTTTGCCCCCAAAAATTAAAATCGGGTTTTTTAAAAAATTTAGAAACAGTTAAAGGGCTGTATGTTATTTCCCATGAAAAACAGAGATCATTTGAAGAAAGTTTGCCCCGAAAATGTGTTAAATTTAAAAACGATCCCAAAAAAAAACATTGGGTTTTAAAAAAAAAAACTAAAAAACAAAAAGTTTTTTTAATTAAATATTTAAAAAAAGGATAAACCCCACACAGTATGTCGTTTTAAATAATCGTTTTTTTTTTTGGTTATTGAAGCTTTCTTTTTTCAAGAAAGGAAAAGGCGGTTTTTTTGGCCCCCTTTTTGCCCAAAAACTTGGTGGAGGAGCAAATGAGTTGAAATTTGGGAAAGCGTTCCTAAGTTTTTGCCCGTTTCGTAGCTGTTTAAAAACACTGTTGAAATGTTAAAACACCCGGGTTTAAATGTTCTGCTGTTCCTTTTAAACGGGTTTTCACCACGTTGAAATGTTCCCCACACGCTGAAAAAATTTTTGCTGTTTTTTGAAACTGTTTTCACACACTGTTGAAATGGGTTTTGCGTTTCTGTACTGTTCCCCCACACTGTTTTTAAATGTTACACACACTGTTGAAATGTTCTGCTGTTTCTGTAGCTGTTACACACACTGTGAAATGTTCTGCTGTTTCTGGAGCTGTTACACACTGTTGAAATGTTCTGCTGTTTCTGTAGCTGTTACACACACTGTTGAAATGTTCTGCTGTTTCTGTAGCTGTTGCACACACTGTTACAAATTTTCAGTGATTTCCAATTGTCTTGGCAAGCTTTAAAACTGTTCTATTGCTTCTGTATGTGGTGGACCGGCTGTTAAAAGTTTGATATTGCTTCCAGACTTGCAAGACAGACTGTTAAATACACCTACATGTCTCTGCATGTATCAGGTAGATTGTCAATATTCTTTTGTCTCTCTGCGTGTTAGACAGTCTGCTAAATTGTTCTAAGCTCTGTTGTATCAAAACACTCTTGCATTTGCCTGTTTGAGATATTCAACATACTCTCCCCTCCCTGTATACATTAGACAGAATGTTGAAATATTCCATTTCTTCCCTGTGACTTATATACATTGTTGAAAAAATTCTCTTGCTTGTTGTCACCAACTGATCATGAGTGACTGTTTGTTAACATGTTGCCTTGCTTACCCTTGGTCGACCAAGTTATTTCTTTTTTGATTCAATGCATATCTTACTGCTCTCTATCCTCCATTGTTATTTTTGATACATTCATTTGCTGTTATTCATTGTCGTATCTAATGAAGAAGTCATGTTATTCCTTATCCTTCATTGTTGTTATGTTAATGAATTGATATCTTAATGCTGATTATCATGCACTGTTTTGGGGTTTTTTTTTGTTAATGTGTTCATATGGTGTTGCTTATCTTTCATTGTTATTTTGTTGATGAATTCATATACTGTTGATGTTTGTCCTTCAATGATATTTTGTTGACTAATAATCATGTTGTTGATTCTACCTGTTATTTTGCTGATGAATTAGAAAATTAAACTTGACATATGCTGAGAAGTTGCCGTTTATCTAAAGTGATGATTTTGTTGTGTTGGTCTTTTTAGAAGCAAGGAGAAGTCACACAGAGGATGGGTGCCGGCTGTGTGTCTTTTTAGAAGCAAGGAGAAAGTTACACAGAGGATGGGTGCCGGCTGTGTGTCTTTTTAGAAGCAAGGAGAAGTCACACAGAGGATGGGTGCCGCTGTGTGTTTTTTAGAAGCAAGGAGAAGTCACACAGAGGATGGGTGCCGGCTGTGTGTTTTTTAGAAGCAAGGAGAAGTCACACAGAGGATGGGTGCCGGCTGTGTGTCTTTTTAGAAGCAAGGAGAAGTGACACAGAGGATGGGTGCCGGCTGTGTGTTTTTTAGAAGCAAGGAGAAGTCACACAGAGGATGGGTGCCGGCTGTGTGTCTTTTTAGAAGCAAGGAGAAGTGCACAGAGGATGGGTGCCGGCTGTGTGTTTTTTAGAAGCAAGGAGAAGTCACACAGAGGATGGTGCCGGTTGTGTGTCTTTTTAGAAGCAAGGAGAAGTCACACAGAGGATGGTGCCGGCTGTGTGTCTTTTTAGAAGCAAGGAGAAGTCACACAGAGGAGGGTGCCGCTGTGTGTCTTTTAGAAGCAAGGAGAAGTCACACAGAGGATGGGTGCCGCTGTCAGGCAAAATTCAGGGCTGTGGTCACTAGACTTACAATTCACAGGGAGGGACAGTGGGACTGGTCATCTTACCAGCTGTTTTACAGGGTGTGCGCCTTCTCCCCACTTCTCAATACACCTGTAATAATTTCAGGTTAACTGCACCCTCCCTGTGCAAGTCCAGTTAAATTGACTAATGATCACTGTT
>JAFLJL010001545.1:0-5000 GCA_018398815.1 Conus ventricosus | reverse complement strand
AATGTTGCTTATAGCCCAGCCGACCGCAAAGGGCCACATCAGGGCTGTAAAAATTTACGTGGCCCACATGGGGGGCACTCCTAGCAAGAACAGACTATTCAAGGAAGGCACTCCTAGCAAAAACAGACTATTCATGCAAGGCACTCCTAGCAAAAACAGACTATCATGCAAGGCACTCCTAGCAAAAACAGACTATTCATGGAAGACACTCCTAGCAAAAACAGACTTTTCTTCTTCTTCTTCTTCTTCTCTGCGTACGCAGACTGATACTCCTGCGGACACTCCCTGTATGGACAGGCAAGTATTAAACCCATCTCCCCAACAAAAGGAGTGGAGTCTTGTGTGTATAACCGTTTTTATATCCCGTCATTAAGGCAGCCAAACTCCAACTTCGGGGAAGGTGCATGCTATGTAACGTGTCGTCCATACCAACGGCCAAACTGGCCTACTCTTCCGAAAGTTGGTGATGGGATTTTACGTGTGTGCAAGATGTTGTGCGTGCTTCAACACATGGAACCTCGGTTTATAGTCTCATTCGAAGGACTGGCAAAAACAACTATTCATGGGAAGGCACTCCTAGCAAAAACAGACTATTCATGGAAGGCAACCCCTAGCAAAACAGACTGTTTCATGGAAGACACTCCTAGCAAAAACAGACTGTTCATGGAAGACACTCCTAGCAAAAACAGACTGTTCATGGAAGACACTCCTAGCAAAAACAGACTGTTCATGGAAGGCACTCCTAGCAAAAACTGTTCATGAAGACACTCCTAGCAAAAACAGACTGTTCATGGAAGGCACTCCTAGCAAAAACAGACTGTTCATGGAAGGCACTCCTAGCAAAAACAGACTGTATCATGGAAGACACTCCTAGCAAAAACAGACTGTTCATGGAAACACTCCTAGCAAAAACAGACTATTCATGGAAGACACTCCTAGCAAAAACAGACTGTTCATGGAAGGCACTCCTAGCAAAAACAGACTGTTCATGGAAGACACTCCTAGCAAAAACAGACTGTTCATGGAAGACACTCCTAAACAAAAACAGACTGTTCATGGAAGGCACTCCTAGCAAAAACAGACTGTTCATGGAAGGCACTCCTGAGCAAAAACAGACTGTTCATGGAAGACACTCCTAGCAAAAACAGACTATTCATGGAAGGCACTCCTAGCAAAAACAGACTGTTCATGGAAGACACTCCTAGCAAAAACAGACTGTTCATGGAAGGCACTCCTAGCAAAACAGACTATTCATGGAAGGCACTCCTAGCAAAAACAGACTATTCATGGAAGACACTCCTAGCAAAAACAGACTGTTCATGGAAGGCACTCCTGGCAAACACAGACTGTTCATGGAAGGAGCAAAAACAGACTAAATTTATGGAAGGCACTCCTAGCAAAAAACAGACTATTCATGAAAGGCACTCCTAGCAAAAACAAGACTGTTCATGGAAGGCACTCCTAGCAAAAACAGACTGTTCATGGAAGACACTCCTAGCAAAAACAGACTGTTCATGGAAGACACCCTAGCAAAAACAGACTGTTCATGGAAGACACTCCTAGCAAAAACAGACTGTTCATGGAAGGCACTCCTAGCAAAAACTGTTCATGGAAGACACTCCTAGCAAAAACAGACTGTTCATGGAAGGCACCCTAGCAAAAACAGACTGTTCATGGAAGGCACTCCTAGCAAAAACAGACTGTTCATGGAAGACACTCCTAGCAAAAACAGACTGTCAGGAAGACACTCCTAGCAAAAACAGACTATTCATGGAAGACACTCCTAGCAAAAACAGACTGTTCATGGAAGGCACACCTAGCAAAAACAGACTGTTCATGGAAGACACTCCTAGCAAAAACAGACTGTTCATGGAAGACACTCCTAGCAAAACAGACTGTTCATGAAGGCACTCCTACAAAAACAGACTGTTCATGGAAGGCACTCCTAGCAAAAACAGACTGTTCATGGAAGACACTCCTAGCAAAAACAGACTATTCATGGAAGGCAAATCCTAGCAAAAACAGACTGTTCATGGAAGACACTCCTAGCAAAAACAGACTGTTCATGGAAGGCACTCCTAGCAAAAACAGACTATTCATGGAAGGCACTCCTAGCAAAAACAGACTATTCATGGAAGACACTCCTAGCAAAAACAGACTGTTCATGGAAGGCACTCCTGGCAAACACAGACTGTTCATGGAAGGAGCAAAAACAGACTGTCATGGAAGGCAAATCCTAGCAAAAACAGACTATTCATGAAAGGCACTCCTAGCAAAAACAGACTGTTCATGGAAGGCACTCCTAGCAAAAACAGACTATTCATGAAAGGCACTCCTAGCAAAAACAGACTGTTCATGGAAAGCACTCCTAGCAAAAACAGACTATCTTGATTTCAACACACACACACACACACACACACACACACACACACACACACACACACACACACACACAGACCTCTGAAAATGTAGCTCCCACTGTGCAAGTGTGTGTAGAAGTACTGTTGCTGAATCTGCAAAATAGAAGAAAAAAAAAAAAGGGGGGGGGGGGGGGTTGTTGCAGATGATTTCACGAAATCTCCGATTCCATGAACCAGGCAGCTGAGCAAAGCTCTTACACACTTTCAGCAAGTCGTTACTTATTGACAGAATAAGCAGCAACTTGCCCGTCACGCGAAATGAGCAAACCCTTGACCCGTTAAGCGAATTCTGTATTTCTGTGACTTCAGCACAACATGTGCATATGGGACAGTTTCCTGAGTCAGCTTCAAGAGCATGTCCCTGTACCTTCCATCCAGTGCAGGCTTGGGTGAAAAGTTGTTTTGTGTTGTTGGTTTGCCTGTGAAGGAGCACTTAATTAATTGTTCTGTTGTGAACATTTTGCGGGCAAGCGTATTGCCGTCTTTTTTCCATCAGTGCATGATGCAACAAATCCACGGAGATCATTTTCAGTGAGGCCATTGTAGAGGTGGTGTGATGAAGGTGCATGTGCTGGTGTTTGCGGGGTGAGGAAACCTGGAAGTGTAGAAGTTGCTGATGTGTGTGTGTGCATTACTGAACTGTTGCAGGGTGTGACACAGAGAGTGTTGATTGCAAGTGATGGTGCAGGCTCAGTGTGAAGAGTATCCATTCTATAATTTTCCGGAAATACAGTTCTAGAATGTCTGGAAGTTATTCCAGAAAATTCACGTATATTAAATGAGAATGACGGATAAGTTTGTGGAATTAATTCCATAAGTTTTTGGAATTATTCCACAAGTTATAGAATTATTCTATAACTTTGTGGAATTACTCCACAAATTTGTTCCAGAATTTTGTGGAATGTTCCACAAATATTCCGTCATTCTCATTTAATATACGTGAATTTTCTGGAATAACTTCCAGACATTCTAGAACTGTATTTCCGGAAAATTATAGAACATTTCTATAACTTTTATGGAATTATTCCAGACCATTTCACTATAACTTGTGGAATAATTCCAAAAACTTATGGAATTTATTTCCATAAACTTCTGGAATAATTGCAGAAACTCCTGGAAAATAGTTCTGTAATTTTCTGGAATACTTCTACAAACCCCCTAGGAAAATTCCATAAACTTCTGGAATAATTCCACAAACTCCTGGAATATAGTTCTATAAACTTCTGGGATAATTCTACAAACCCCCTAGGAAAATTCCACAAACTTACAGAACATAATTCCATAACTTGCAAAATAATTCTAGAAACTTGTGGAATATAATTCTACAAATTTGTGGAATAATTCCACAACCTGACATAGCACTGCCTGGCTCATAATTTCATAGAAAAGTTGTGGAATAAGTCCACAAGTTCACTAAGTTTGCTAGAAAAGTGATTTAAATAAATCAACTGTACGGCATGACAAGGCAACACACAAATATCAACACCAGAAAATCAGTTTCAATTTCAGTTTAATCTAACATTTAATTCTTTGTAGCACAGGCAAAAATAAAAGGTAAACATAATGAGTCTTGAAATGCACACTCCAAAACAAATTGCAAGTTATTTCATATTACATACATAAACAAAAAGGATTGCCGATTTGTAATGTCTCTTTATAATATCAAGTTGATGTCCGATTCAGAATCATGTTATGGACACATGAACAAAAGTTTGACTATAGGAACAATTTAAAAACTCAAACTGTACAATTAACATGTCCCTAATATGAAACATTATTTCGTAAAATCAAATAATATTCATACATACATGTGCACTTGAGGAAAGGTGGGAAAGGGACAGCACAATTCCGGTTGTAAAACTCCAGGTGCTGCTTTTACATCAGGTTTTATCTGTTAAGGCACTTAGAACTGCAATGACTGATTAATCATTGGCTCAGGTATTTTTGAAACAACGAACTAATAACCAAAGTTAATTGAACTCAAATCAACATCCCCCCCCCCCCCCCCCCCCCCCCCCCCCCAAAAAAAACAACAACACACACACACACAATAAAGACATACTACTCGATGATGTATTTGATTCATACAACATTCAGCATAAACAATAATAATGGAGAATTGTATAGCTTTCTTTCTTTAGTTTACACATGAGCTCAGTGCTTCACATTGAAAAACAAGAATAAAAAAATTAACAATAAATCATTAGAAAATAATGTAAAATCGATGCTTTTTACCTTGCATACAAAGACACAGGAGGGCATACACACACACACACCTTAAATGTAGATGAACATTTGTCCAGACACTGATGGAATTCAAGACGGCACCAAATTTTATGACCCCCAAAATATTAGAAAAGATTTGTTCGGATGGTAAAGACAATATTTGAATTTAAGAACACCTTACAAAATGATAGTTTTACTGAACTTTAAGCCTGCAGTGGATGGAAAAGCCAGTCAAACATGATTATGAAACACTTAAAATGTAAGAAAGATGTAAAGACAAACTAACCAGTGATGGATATGGAATATTGGATTGTCCTCTAGGTAAGAATGTTTAACAGAGGGACTCCCCCCGAA
>JAFLJL010001544.1:0-33978 GCA_018398815.1 Conus ventricosus | reverse complement strand
GACAGAGGAGGGAGGGAGAGGAGAGACAGACAAATGGACAAAAAGACAGAGACAGGGAGCCAGAGAGAGAGAGAGAAGAGACATACAGAAAGACAGAGACAGAAAGATGGAGAGAGAGAGAGACAGAGACAGAAAGATGGAGAGAGAGAGACAGACAGACAGACAGACAGATGGATAAACAAACAAACACACAGACAGATATAAGAGAGATAAAGGGAGAGAGATGGGTAAGAGACAAAAAGATATGATTGGGGGGGGGGAGAGAGAGAGAGAGAGAGAGAGAGAGAGAGAGAGAGAAGAGAGAGAGAGAGAGAGAGAAGAATGAAGGTGGCTATAAGTCCATTGAAAAGCACACGCGCACGCACACACACACATGTGTGTGTGTGTGTGTGTGTTTGTGTGTGTATGTGTGTGTGTGTGTGTGGTGTGTGTGTGTGTGCATGCATCCATGCGTGCATGTGTGCGTGCATTTGTGCGTGCATAAGTGCATGTGTAAGTGCATGCATGTGGTGTGTGTGTGTACATTTGTGCATGTGTGTGTGTGCGTGCGTACGTGCGGGCGCGAGCGTGTGTGTGTACATCTGCGTGCGTGCACGTGTGTGTGTGTGTGTGTGTGTGTGTGTGTGTGTGTGTGTGTGTGTGTGTGTGTGTGTGTGTGTGCGTGTGTGTGTGTGTTGTCTTTTGCCCACTACCAGGTTTATCCATATGTTACACTCAGTAAAAACTCGGTTTAGAAAATTACTGGGTTTAAAATTATGGAACCCGGTTTTTTTGACAGTTTCCCGCCATTGAAAATAGTCTAATCAAGCTCCCCAAACCAAATTTTGGTCTGAAACCCAATGGTTGGGTTTCGTCGGAATCTGTGTATTCTGACTTGCACCTCTAATCTGTGTGAAAAAGTTTCCAAAGTCTACCCAACTTACACAGCGCGGGAGAAAGGCGCAAGGGGCGTCACTCTCACTCAGTTATGGCGACAGTGGGTCGGAGCAAAGGGCGAACTCGCATCGACACGTTCCCCTTTGGTCGGAGTGTTGATGCCAAACAGGATGAAGTAAGTTTATTTTTATTTTGTATTCTTGCAAATAATTTGGTGTTTGAAAAGATTTCTCATATTACTAATACCCGCAAATGTATTTAGTGACGACTTGACATCTTGAGTCTAGCTGTTCTGTCCAAGATTGTTGTGTTCACGCTTGAAGTCCAGTTACTTTTCCCTTTCGATAGTTTTGGATAATACGTCGGGGTAATCTTAACACTCAACTCCCCTTCCCCAATCCATTTGAAATACATTTAAAGCGTTTTCATTGAGGGAAATTGTACCCCCCCTTTGCCTGCCCAAAAGTTTTCCCCCTACGGGGGCTACAGTTTTTGGGCCTGCCGACATTTCTTTGGCCCCAAATAGGCCGCGCCGCGTCGGTGGCGGGGGTCCCGGGTTTTTTGTTTCAAAGCTCTGGGGTCACCCAAAGTTCACAACGGGGAGGGGGAAAAAAAAAAACCCTCTGTTAAAGTGTAGAACTTGGGAAAAAGGCTGGGGAAAGGGGGAATGGTTGGGGGGGGGGGGGAGAAGCAGGATGCCGCTTTGTGTAGTAGTATTTAGGAAAAACAAGCCTTTAAGCTATTAAAAGCCCCATTTTCGCAGAATCTTTGTACTACAAAAAGGGTTCGGTGAAGGACATTGATTAAATTTTTCTTATTTGTTGTAAATATTTATTTGTCGTAGCTCCTAAATTGTTACCGGGAGCAAAGGAATGTTTTCATCGATGTTTTTTTTTGTCTTCTGCCTGCTCTGTCAGATGGGCCCTACTTTACGCAAAAATTTCCAAACCAGTTTTGGGATAAAATTTTTGAAAAATAGCTCGGCGTGACACAAAGTGAACGTTAAAATTGAAAAGGGTGTGTGGTGTTTGTGGGTGGAAGGGGGGGGGTTTTGGGATCCCATTTGTTTTTAATGAATATGTTTTTTGAAACCAATCGACAATCTTTGGACCCCCCCCCCCCCTCCCCCCCCTCCTCACACCAACACCACCACAAGGTGAACTGATTACATTGAGAAGGGTGTGGGGTGTGTGTGTGTGGTGGGGGGGGGGGGGGAGTTTTGGGGATCCCCATTTGATTTTAATGAAAAGTTTTTTGCAACCAAAACGACAAATCTTTGGACCCCCCCCCCCCCCCCCCCCTTTTCCCCCTAATTAATATATATTATTATATTATAATATTTGTTAAAAAATATTTTTAAAAATGAAGTGCTAAAATTCTCTAAAAAGCTTTTTTCAAGATATGTCTCTCTCCTCAGGATGACAAAAAAAGTCACCCCTGAGGGGGAGGGGAAAACATATTTTGAAACAAGCTTGAGATGAATTTTACCCTTCATTTTAAAAATTTTTTTAACAAATGTTGCCCCCCAAGGGGTGAGCTTTTTCAGTTTTTTAAGGACGTTTTATACTTTTTATATTAGTTTAATTATAAAAAAAACAGAGAGAGGAAATGCAAGAGAGAGAGTGGGATTGGAACAGGGGGGAGGGGGGGGGAAGGGGGGCGCGGAATGAGGGGTGGAGAAGGGGGGGGGGGGGGGGGTGTTAATCAAAAAAGGGGGCCCTTTTTCCCCCCCCCCCCCCCCCCCCCCCCCCCCCTTTCCCTTTTTTCTATTCTTCTCTCTTTTTGTTTCTTATCTGTCTCTCGTTCTCGAGTCCTCTCACCCCGGGGCCTCCCCTTCTTATGTCCCCCCCCCCCCCCCCCCCCCCCGCCTCTTCTCCCCCCCTTTTCCGCGCCCCCCTTCCTTCCCCCCCCCCCCTTTCTTTTCCCAAATCCCCCCTCCTCTCTCTTGCTTTTCCCTCTCTCTGTTTTTTCCCCCTTTTTCCCTGACAAGATTGTGTTCCTTTTGGGGGCCCTTTCCCTGTGATCCCCTCCCCATGTTTTGCCTTACCGGTTTCCCCCCCAGGGTTCTTTGTTCATCCCTTTCCCCCCCCCCCCCCCGGTTTTTTTCTTCTCTCTCCCCCCCACCCCCCGCCGCCTTCCCCTTCCCGCTCCCCCCCCCCCAGTCCCTTTAATACAATTTTAAAAAATCTTATGGAAATTTTTAACCCATTAGGTATGGTTTCTTTGCACCCTTCCCAGGAAGCTTGAAAAAAAGGGGAAAAAGTTTAAAGGAAAATAAGATTATTGTGGAGGGGGAAGGGATTGCGGATTTTATTATTCTTGTGCTTTAAACAAATACTAATCCAGCCTCTTCGCCCTTGAGCGGTGCCCAGCAAGCAAAGGTTTTACTTCAAACCCCAACACCACACACCACACCACACCCCTATTTATTATATATATATAATATATTTTATTATATATATTTATATAATAATTATATTTATATAAATTATGATATATAATTTATTATTTATATATGATGTTTGATGATAGTTTTTTTTTAAAAAAAACGACCTCCCGACTCTATCTTTAAAACAAATGAAACAGGAAACAGAAATTTTTTTTGCCTTAAATCCTTTGGGCTTGAAAAAGTTATTGCACTCAGCCCCCCATGGGCTTGTGGCTCAAAGTCTACTTTGCTTTTAGAAGTTACAAACCCCAATTTTTTCCGCCAATGAGCGAGGAGAAAAACTTTTTCATTTTCACTAAAAAATTAAGTTCTTCCATGCAACGGTCGTGGCCACTCCTTTATGTTTATATTCCCCCCCCCCCCCCCCCCCCCCCAAAGGCCCTTGAAGGGAAAACGGTGTAATGACATGCAAAACCATCCTTTTAGGTTTTGTTTTTGTTTACTGTTTTTTTTTGGGGTTGTTCTTGAAAAACTGCCTTTTTCTTTCTCTCTCCAGTTTTCATGACTGCCAAAGGAAAGTTTTTGGGTTTTTCAAAGGAAGGAAGGGGATTGCATGGAAAGGGGTCGGTTCGGAAAAGTTTGATGGGGTTTTTTATTTTGTCTGTCAGTTATCACCCTTTGCGAGGGGCGTTTTTTTTGTTTTTGTTTTGGCTGCCCCAAGGAAAACCTAGACAGTTTGGGCCCAAAATTGCTTCAAATTTGTGTGGTGTGTCACTCTTGTGGAAGAGATTGGGGAATGGTTAAAATGTCGGGGTCTTACCTTGTCATATAAAAACTTGAAACTAAAAACTCGGGCACCAGGCTCCCGATGCTTTAAGCTTGATTTTAATTTGGGGTTAAGGTGTTTTCCAAATAAGTGTCCCTATTAGGTCAGATTCAGGTCAAGTGATCGTGGATCGGGGTGTAAAAAATCATCCAAAAAGATTTTGAAGAACCCTTTAAAATTTTTGAGTGTTAAATGTGCCACCTTAAGGAAAAGAGACCAAACTTTAAATTTTTAAAGGTTAGATTCGTTACCTGGGTGTATAAAATTGAAACGGAAATCTATTTTAGCCTTCTCAAGCACGGGTTTGCATTTGCGTTGAAACATGGTGTGAAGGGGTTTGGTAGGGTACTGGAAGGACTACACCCTATCTGAACCCAAAGACCTCTCAAACCCATCAGCAGGGGGAAACAGGAAAAACCCACCACAATGCCAGAGCTGTATTACAACTAAAGACGAGACAGGCCCTGGGTTAAATCAGGAGGGCCTCAATCGCCTAAACCCCACTCTTACCCCAGTCCGCATGGCTACACGACGGGGGCCATGGGAATGCGCCAGAAACAGAACTTGCCCATGCTGCCTGCCATACGAGGCGTCAGACGAGGACCTGGCCGCCCCTTTCCGGGCCCAAAAGTTTCCCGGCAGCTGGAGGTGCAGCGCACCGTTTCCTTACCATGGAGACGGGCCCTGTCCATTTGCGATCGAAAAAAAATAAAAGCAGCTTAGGGTGCTTAGAAACTTATGTACGATAAAGGTCAAGGTCAAAGAGACATGGACCCTGAAAATTGGGGGGTTGATAAACTAGATTTTTTTTTCCTTGTCGGGATTATCTCTGGAAAAGGGGGGCGATTGCATAAAAAGATAAAGAGGAGAGAGAGGACTAAAGACTAAAGATCAAGCCAAAACTTTATTACTCAAGGATAGAGATTTTGGGCAGTGCCTATTTTTTCCAATCTGTCCTTGCTATTCACAACATTCAACTAACACACTGCACAATTAATAAGGAGAAAAATGAAGAATATCAACTTTTAAAATAATAAAAAAAAAATAGTAATAAAAAAATTTAATGATTTAAAAAAAAAAATTCCTTACAAATTACAAAACAAAATCAGAGAATACGTGCGCGTCCATGCACGCACACGCCCACACATGCACGCACGCACGGTACACCCACACCCACACCACACACCCACCCACCCCAAAAATACAACACATTTTCATCAGCTAAAATTAGAGGAAACATAAAGTTGGGCGTTGAGAATGACAAAAGGTTAGATTTATTTTTCAAGTAAAGGGTTTAGTTTGCTGTTTGAAGGACGGCAGTGTTGACAGTTTTCAGATGGGAAGAATTTCCCAAAGAGGGCCCCAAAAAATGCAAAAAAAGTTTGAAAAAAATAAAAGGGACAGTGGTAAAATGAAATTTTAAATTTCTTTTCCTTTGTTGCCTTAGGATAAACTCGCAAGATATTTTGGGCCTGTTTGCGGGACTTTAAAATTAGTCCCCTTTATTAAGATCTTTGGGCTTTCAGGGGTAGCATCCAGTTTTGCAAATTTTGCCGTGGTTGATGAATTTGTCGGGAAGAATCATTTAAATTTTCCCCCGTCTATGCATAGGTTGATTTTTTATGTGATTTTCCCCTGCCCCACCCCGACGGGGACGCATAGGGATGTGAAAAGGCGGGGGGTTTCAAAAAATAATTTCCGGATGTGGGGCAACATAATAACTGGTTTATTGGCAAAAAAAATTTGCGACCCAAATGTTTGCAAACAGATTTTATATTGCGTTTGCCATTTAAAATTTCATCAATATCACGCCTAAGACCGGTGTTGGTACCGCTCATAAAGGGTTTTCACTCTTTTTTAAGTAACATAAGAGCTGTCTTTGTGTTTCTGTCTCGATGCGGGCCCATACATTTTTTTTTGGGAGAGAGAGAGAGAGAGAGAGAGAGAGAGAGAGAAAAGGAGAGAGAGAGGAGAGAGAGAGAGAGAGAAAAAAAAAGCTTCATATAATTTTTATCACATTACAGAAACCCTGAAGTAGCCTTGCTTTTTCCTTTGGGATTCGTCAGCGGGGTTTGAGAGGGGGAAGGTTGCATGGGCAACACCCCTGTTTTCCCAATTACAATCCCCGGTCATAAAAGCCCACGCAAAACCTTGGAAGGATTCATCCTGGTCAGCCATGATCGAAGGAGGCTTCTACAAAGTTTAAGTTAAAATAAATATTCTTTCTATTTGAGTTACATTTTTTATGATCTTTTTGGGGGGCTGTAAAGGGCGTTTGCCACAAACCGCTCTTTCCGGTCCCAACACACAGTCACATCCCAGTTTGTTCAAGTTATAGAATCCAAACCAGCTGCCAAGTGGAGCAAATCTTGTTCGATGTCAGGCCCCAAACCCGGAAGAAATGCATGTTGCTGAAAAAAATTGGGGATTCCGGGGGAGTCTAGGACACACATAAAACCCCCTCTGACGACAAAAATCGCCATGCCACCAACAACAGCTCCCAAGAAACCTGATCACCATGACTTTGACCTAAATCCCAAAAGGGTTTTAACGGGATTGGAAATTTGAAACTGAAGTCCCCAAAGTGCAGGAATGAAAGGGCCCAGAATTTGAGCCTGTTCTTATTTTTTATGATTGAGGGTTGAGACGATGATAATGTTTGGTGAAATGATTATGCTGTTTTTCTATTTTCGGGCTGGGGACTACGGGACAGGTTTCTATTTTACATTTCCCTTTCAAATACCCCGGCATTAATTAGGGTTTTCCTGGCTTTAAACCAGGCCCGGAACTACAGATCTACGGTTGGCCATGGAATTAAAGAACACTCCAGAGTCCCATCCCTTAGTAGAGAAGCTCGATTTTTTGGGTTTTCAGTCTTCCCAATTGAGTCTAGCCCCCCACTCTGGGCGGGTTGGCCCAGGACAAAAAAAAACCCCTTGACCATGGGGGATTCAAACTGTAGACCCTCACTGTCTGTAATCTGAGATGCTGACCACTGCACTAAAAGGGATGGTCAAAGGAATAAAAAATGCTTTACAGTTTGTTTAAAATCGGTAAAAAGGGTGTTTTTGTTTTCAGTTCTGAGGGAGGCAGTGTAAAGCGGGGAAAACTTGGCGAAGGTGATGGGGAGTCAGGAAGCTGGTCCTGGACTCTGCGCAATGCTCCCCCTTCCCAGACCACCTCAACCAGCAACCCCTTTTTTCCCACCGAGGAGAGGATGAAAAGAAGTATCAGTAAATGTCCTCAGCCCTCTTTTTTGACTAAAAATCCCCCCAGAGCACCGGAGAAACGTTTATAAATCACAAGCCAGGGTAAAGCAAAAAAATTGTTGGTTGCTTTCATGAGCATGAGTTTTTTGTACCACGGGCTTGCATTCGTTTGAATTTTTAAAAGTTGATACCCAAGGGGGTGGGGTTTTTTAAATTGGGTTAAAAGAATTAAGTTTAATATTTTTGTTTTGTTTTTGTAAGATGGGTAAAAAAAAGGGAAATAGGCATGTGGGCCTTTATTGAAGGCTTTTCCACATACGAAATAGGCTGAGCAGTAAGCTTTATATATGCTTGTTTTGCATCTTTTTGCAGGGATTGTCGCATAGCTTAAACCATGCAAATAAAGTGTGGTTGCCCATATGGGGGGGTAATATAAGGGTCAGTGCTGTCAAAGGGACTATAATACGAAAATAGCTGAAGCTTTTCAGTCTGTAAACATTATTGCATTGAGCTGAAAAATTTAGGGTAGCTGTCATACATGGACGACGTAGGCTTGCATTTAATCCCCAAAACCGGGACAATCATACATCCGTTGTCCTTATCCACATGTTAAGCATAAAAGAGATAGATTTTTTTTGTATTGTTTGTTGTATTCTTGGGTAAGTAATGCATGTGCAGATAAAAAACAAATAGTATAAATGTGACCCGTTGCCCTTTACCCACATGTTGACTCATAAAGAGATGACTTTTGTAATGTTTGTTGACTTTCATGGGATAAGTAATGCATGTGCAGATACAAAAAAAAATCATAAAATGTGTGTGTAGTCTTTTCAGTTTGATGAAGCGGGGCATTTGGGTGGGGGGAAGGAGTCGGGAAAAGTGGTCCTGGATCTGCGCAATGCTCCCCCCGATGCCAGCCCCAGCCTAAAACCAGCACCCCCCTTCTCCATCCTTGGGGAGGCTATAAAATAAAGGGGGACGTGACATTCTTTGTTTAGTTTCATTGATTCGAATAAAAAGGGGCCCCAGTTTCAGGAAAAAAAAGCTTTGAATAAATTTTGAATCAGACGTAAATGAAATCAATCTTCCATCCTTATGACCCTGACTAAACCCGATAAGAAAATAAAATGTTTTGCGAGGAAATTGTAAAAAAAATGTAAAAGTTCTTTGATAGTATTGTGTTTCCAATGCCCCAGGGAAAAAAAAAGAAAAACCAAAAAGTGTTCGGCTAATGAATGGAAAACGTGGTGATGCTACAGTTGGCAGCCTGCTTGGGAATAAAAGCCCCAAATAAACGCATTGTTGAAGTTTTTCAAAAAATAAAACCAAAAATGTCGACACATTTGCACGAGTGCATGACTAAAACCCAAAAGTTGCACCCACCCTTCAAATGAAAAAAGGAATTTCTGAAAAAAGGAAAGCGTGACTTAAAAACAATTATGAAGCCTCAAAAAAAAGAAGGCAGTTATCCCCAAGTCCAAAAGGGGAAACTGTAAAAACGCAAAAATGAATGTGGCGTTCGTATTGCAAAGCACTTTTCCTGGGGTATTCTTTGTTAAACAATAGCCCCGTCCAAAAAAACCGGGAATGCCCCAAAACAAGAAGAGGGCAGTGTGTAAAGCAAGGTGACTGATGATGCCTTTGTCAACAGGGCTCACGGAATTTCTTCCGAAAGTCTTTTCAAACAGGGGATGTAGATAATTTTGTCAAAGAAACGATTCTCTGATTTTAAAAATTGGGGAAAGTTTTATTTTACCGCAGGGCGTAAAAGAAAATACCCCGGGTCAGACCGTCACCCCTTCGGAATTGGGCATTTCTCATTTAATGAGAAAAACTTTTCAAACAAAAGGGTTATCTTGGCTCAAGCTATTGCCCCCCCCCCCTTAAATTTTGACTTGCTGATCACCGCACCAGACAACTGGGTAAATTTTAGGATTAAAAAAATGTGTAAAAAGGGACCCCTTGTTTAAAGTTGGGCACAGTTTGAAAAAGATCCCAGTTCTAAAAGCAAGCTGTTAGATGGACGACACTCCCCTGAACAAGACATGTGAACGTTTTGATCCTTTTCAAGTGATGGTTTGACTGTTCCTTGGCACACAATCCGTCCAAAGCAAGGATGAAAACCCAAAAACTGATCCCATCTCTGGAAGATTCCGAAAGTGAATTCCCCTTTCTTCAAAAAGAAAACCCAAAAGTGATCTTTGGAACGGGAAAAAGCTACACTAGATCCAACTTTTTCAACAGAAAGGGGGTGGAAAAGTGAAACGAATGAAGTGGTCAGATTTCCCATCAGAGTAGACCACGAAGTGCTCCCGAAGAAATGTTTTTGATGACCAACAGTCATAAAAAAGAAACTATTTATGTGTTCACAAGTGGAAATCAAGGGCAATTTCAACGGGGCAGGCCCATTTTTTGACTCCTGAGATGGTTCAAAGCTTTGAAAGTGCTTGTCCCCCGCCACTCTTAGGGATTAAAGTGAATACTTTCCCATGACCCGAAGGAACACCCCTTATGGGGGACCTAAAGTTCTGAAACAATATGCTTTGAATGCTGGTGTTACGGACCACCTTGTTCACTGAAACGGCTCTTCGCAAACAGCTGGCACCTTAATCAACCCAGGGAGATTCCAATTAAAGCAAGACCAATGGCATCCCCCTTTGGGCATGACATTCGTGTCCACAGGTCAGTTTTCCCAACCATTGGACATTTTGCAAAAGCAAAAGTGGCCAGCATTCTCTTCAGAGTGAATCGCGGATTGACCATAGACAAAGTGGTGAAGACTTGGATAAAGGGGGCCCGGGCCCAGCAAAAAAGCAAAAAAAGTTGAGGACGCTGATGAGGACGCTGAAGTTTTTCTCCAGCAAATTGTAAGGGGGAAAATGCTGAATGTCAGATGAAAGAATGTCAGTGTGTCATCCAAAAAAACACTGGACCCCCGCAATTGTCTCAACTGTGAGTACTTCAGACCCCTGATTTGTGCATTTAAAATCAAGACCTCAAAGAGAAAAAGACGCCATTGCAGACAAAGCACGAGGCGATAAGAGACCATGGGCAAAATGAGATGCTGCGGGGCACAGCGTTGTCCTTTGCATTCGATGAAAGGTCCTCAAAGCATGATGACAGAAAGCTGTGTTCGAACCAGATCGGGCCCCCGAGAAGTTGGCATCCGTGAAATACTATGTGTACAACTTACTGAAGAAACAAAAAAATGAATCAAAATGTTGATGGTTAGATTAGATCCAGTGAGACTGTTACCCCCCCCCCCACCCATTCCTTCTTTCAAGGATGGGCAAATTAAAAATTGGGGGCGATAGACGGTTACATGAAAATCTTTTTGTTTTTGGGCCCGAGTGAAAAAAGACGGGGATGCGATTTTCAAATTGTATGCCTGCAAGCTTTACGTTATGGACAGGACAGATATAATCGTCAAGTTTCTTGCTTGGCTTTTCCCGTTTATCTGAGTTTTCTGAACTCTTCACCCTTCCCTGTCGCTTCTTTTTTTCTCATTCTTTCGCTTGTATACCTTTTCTTTTTTCTTAGTTTTTTTAGTGTTTTTCCCCCTTCCCTCTGTAAGTCAAAGGGGGGCAATCCATGAACAGTTGTGTAATTTTACTTTAACCTTTTTTAGAAGGTGAATGGATTCCTTTTTAAAACGACGAAACAAAAATAAAGCTACGTTTTTGCTACAGGTATAAATGAAAGGTTATTTTTTTAATTTGTTATGTCATTGAGGGTAAATTTTTATAATTAATTATTTTGGTTGATTGTTTTTTGTACATTTATCTTTTTTCTTTTTGTCTGCGCATTGATGGGTAGATATTAACAATAATAATTATTTGAAAATTTAAAGTTTTACGACTGAAAGCCCCAAACAAATGATCTTTTGGTATAGTCTTTGCTTCATTTTTTTTTAAATTTGCAAGTACACAGAATCAAGTAAAATCAATTTACTCTTTTGTTCATGGCTAAGATGTTTCTCACGACTTTAGCCAGGTTTTCCCATCTATGGGGCCCTTTTTAATGCAATTTGAATTGTAGCGACTTTTTTTACCTTTTGCCGCCTGCTTAGCGCATTTTTTCCTGTGCGGGCAGTGTGTCATGATTGGGGTCGGGTTTGGGAATTTTCCCGTTCGGCGATTGCAGTGCAAATTGGGGAATCCCCCCTTTTTTTTTATTTTTATTTTTTAATTTTTTTGCCCTAGTTTGCATACAGATCTGATTGTTGGTCTGCAGTCACGAAGTGGCCTCGGGGCCCGGGCGAGTTGAATTTTCATTGTGAGTGTATCAATAGAAAGAGGGCTAAGAAAGGTGGATTACATGTTCGTCAAATGTACAAGGACAAGAAGTTTTTTCATGGTGTCAATTTAATTTTACAAAACCCATTTTGTATTTTCTCAGATTGACTCAGACATTTGCACAAAGCCTTGAATTGGGAATTATGGTTTTGAAAGTTTTCCTCTTTTTTTCTTTTTCTGTGTATTTGCATTGTAACGAATTTTTTACTATTGCCTTTTGGTTTTATTTCTTTTTTAAAAAGATTGCTAAATTTTTTTTATTTTGTCAATGTTGACCTGTTATAGGTTTGTTTTGAAATTTCAAAAATTTTTATTAAAAGAACTTTTGAAAATAAAGCATGAAAAGGTTTTGTTTAAATGTTGTGTAAATTTTCAAATATATTTTTTTGCATAACTATATGTTTTTAGTTAAATGTTTTATATGCTCTGGTGAAATCTTTCATTTTTCATGTTGTCTATCGGCAAAAAAGGCCGTTTAGTTTTTAAAATAAAAATTTTTGTTCTGGTCTCATTTGTGAAAAAAGTGATTGTTAAGTATTTGAATGCTATTTGTGTATACAGACTCCTTAACAAAAATAGGACCACGTTTTTAGGGCTATCACACAAAAAAAGGGATTAAAAAAAAAAAATTTAAAGAAGAAAATTTTAGATTTGAAAAGATCCAGTTGTAAATCAAATCTTTAAACAAAGAAAAAACATAAGAAACCTTACTAATTCATAAAAAGGGGCTATGACTTTTGTTGCGAGTGATTTACTTTTTCTTTTTTTCATGTGTGCTTGCAATTTTACATTTTTATCTTGTTTGTTTTTATTTATCTTTATGCCCTCAGACACAAAACCCTTTCCTTCTTCTATTTTTGCACGCCCTTCCTTGTCTTTCTTTCATTATCACCAAAAAAACATTTTTTCTCGTAAACGTTCACTTTTTTTTTTTTTTTTCCCCTTCATTTCTTTTTCCCGTTTCTTTTTTGGTGACACTTAAAGAGACCTTTTCTTTCTATTTTGACCTTGACTAGAAGATGCAGGGTTCCCAAATCTGAAGCCTTTAACATATTACAGATGCACAAAGTAGGGTTTAGAAAATTTCAAATGTGATTATTGTCATTACCCCACGTTTGTTTCCCATCTGAGCCGGACTTTTCCCCCCTCCTTTGACCATTGGCAGTGGTTTGGGGGTATCTTTTGGGTCAGACGAAAAACCCGGGGTTTCCCTGTGCACCTTTAGCGACATAAAAAAAAATCCCACAGCAACAAGGAAGTTTAACCTGGCAAAATTCTTGGAAAACTTTCTTTCGTAGGAAAACAACTTACAGACATGCATAAAAACCCAACAAAGTCGAGTAAAATGACAATACTCTCAACTATATAAGGGAGCCCAAAAGAGTAAAACGGGTTCACAAACTACCAGATACTAGAACGGGAAAAAAAATATTTTTAAAAAAAAAAATTAAAAAAACCCTCATAGGCAGCCCCACCTAATTTTCGTGAAAAGACTTGGTTTTTTTTGTTGTCAACTCAGACGTAGGAATCTTTTTTTACCCTCTGCAAAAGGGTTTGGGTTTTTTAACTGCCAACAAACATCCACTGTGATTAGAATTTAAAGTATAAAACAAAAAAACAAAAAAAGGCGACCCCGACCGGGGGCAAAAGTCCCCTTTTCATGGTTTTTTGCCAAGGCAAGGACGCCGGGGGCAGATTTAAGGGAGTCAGCAATTGGAAGGAAACCTTGGCTTTAAAAACTGGAGGGGCATCCCCAATGGAAGAAATTTAAACAATGTACAAAAGCACAGCTACGGGGGATTTGGGATTTTGAAAAAGGGGTTCGGGTTAATTTTTAATTTTTTTGCTCGCTTAATTAACCTTTCCCCCTACTCCGTGGGGGTGAAATCACCAGACAGTGTTTTTTGCTTGTAACTCTAGTAATTTTTAAAACCCCTTCACTTAATTTCATGACTTTGTCCCCAATTTTATACTACTACAACGAAAAATTTTTTCGTTTTATACTAAACAAAGAAATAATTTTAAAAAATTAGTCCAGTACGTCGTGGGGGTGAGAACACCCCTATCCAAAAAATAAACCTTGCACGCCCTACCCCTGGGTGGGGGCCACCCTACTTTCAAAAACTGCGCGCCACACGCTATGGATGTGACGTCACGCGTGCTTGCTACGAGAGAAAAGCGCGTTTGGTAAGAAATTCCCTTCTGCCCCCCATTTGGTGCCACCCGGTTCCGTCTGCTTTTCTTTGCGGGGGGCTATGCCCAAATTTTAGCAAAGTACGTCATAATCAAAAAGATGCAAAGTAACATTATATTTAAAAAAAAAACAAAAAAAACCCCGTAGGCCTGGTATGTTCACATTCTAGGAAAAGTCTACTGACAAGGTCAAGTTTTCTATGTTTTTCCTAACAACCGCGCGCGGGCCCGTGCGCGTGTACTATATATATATATATTATATGTTGTGTGTGTGTGTGTGGTGTGTGTGTGTGTGTGTGGGTGTTTTTTTCCTGCATGACTCACACACGCACTTTCTTCTCTCTCTCTCTGTTTCTCTTTCCTCCGCACAAAATGCAATAAGCCCCATGACCACCACAGATAAAGCACATTCATGCGGCCCCTGTGCACAGTTTGGGGGCATGGGGTTAAAAAGCCCCCCCTTAAACGAAAAAACGCTGCAAAATTTCCCTTTTTGAAGGCACAGAGAAAAGCAAGTAGGCTGACTTGGAGAAATGCCTTCTTCCAACTCCACTGAACAAAAAGAACAAATAAAAGAAAAATGCTGGGGTGAAAAATGAAAAAAAAAAATTGGCCTTTTTGCCCCCAACAGGGGCAAAACGCCCGAACAAAGGGGCAAAACGCCCAAGTAGGCGTTTAGCCCCCCTGGGGGTTTTGGCGTTTTCCCCCATTAAAACTTACGGGAAACCTCAAAAACTGCCACCATAAAAAGCTGAAGGAATTTATAAGTTTTGTCAGCTTCATGTCCCTTAAAACTGTTAGTTTCATGTCGGGGCGATCAGTCATCTGAAAAACAGTTGGGGGAGAGAAAGTTGTGTGTTGTGTGTGGTGTGTGTGTGGTGTTTGGGTGTGTGCGCGCGCCCGCGCGCGTGTGGTGTAGGGTGCCGCGCGCGAGTGGTGTGTGTGCGTGCATGTATTTTTGTTGAAACAGTGTGTGTGGGATGTATGTGTATACATCAAAAGGGACAACACGTGTCTGTTTGCTCTTTAAAAAAGGATTGGCGTGCTGCGGCGTTGAAAGCAATGTGTGTTTGTCAAATTTAATGCTATTTTTCCACCTTTTTTGTGTCAGGAGATGAAATGTGTTTTTAAAAGTTTTCGCATTTATTCTTGAAAAATTTTAGAGGTGTGTGTGTGTGGTGTGTGTGTGTGTGTTGTGTGTGTGTTTTTGGGGGTGTGGTGTGTGTGTGTGTGGGGTTTTGGGGGTGTTGCGTGCTGCGTGGCGCGCGCCACACAAAAAAAAAAACGTAGGCACACAGTTGTGTGTGTGTGTTGTGGTGTGTTGTTGCTGTGTTTGTGAGGATGAAATACAGAATTTTCGCATGCATACGGTGGATATATGAGAAAGAGAGGTGGGGGGGGCTTGTGGTCGACCAAAATTGTGAGCATGAAAAGAGGGAAAATGTTCAGGGTGGCTACTGTGAAGCAAGCGAAATTTCAAACTGAGTTTCCATTCTAAAAACCCCCAAATCGTGAGCGTGGCAACACGCATGGTAGTTATTCATTCTGTAGGGGAAAAAGCATACTGACTATGTTTTCTGAGACCCCGGGGTTTTTATGGGTAAGAAATGTGTTCTTTACCAATTTGTAGTACAAACCGCGAAAACACAGCCCAATAAGATCTTTAGAAATGGCTGTCTGCCCTCGTGGGAAGCCAAAGGTAAGGGGGTTTTGTTAAAAGCTCTGCCCTGGGTAATGAAAAAAAAAGGAAAAGAGGAAGGGAAAGGGGAAAAATTTTATACAGCATAGGTTGTTACTGTGGCATATCCCCTGTTTTTGTTTTTGTCATTTGTGTCACGTCAAGAACAGTCACATTTTTGTTTTCACAGTGCTCCAACTAAATCAATCACGCAGTTGCTCCAAAATCGAAACTTATCTGTTTCATAGTTTCTTTATGACAGGAAATTTTAAGTTTATGCCATAGAGATTTACAATGTAGTTTCAATGAGCAGGATGCAAAAAGAATTATAAAAAACCCCACCTCAAAGTGAATTGCGGTCAGCCAAATGGCGGAAGGTCCCTCATCGAACACTGGGGGAGGGGGCTCCACTTTAAAAATGTACGGGTATGCGCAACATCACAAGTTTGCAACGTTAGCCGTATCCAATTGATATTTAAAAGGGGATTTTTCACACACAACACACACAACACAAAACACACACACACACTCCCCGATTCGAACCCCAGGAAATGTAAATGAAAATAAGGTATTGCTGCGCCCATGGACAAAAATTGGAGCTTAAAGGTCCGAAATTAAGGCCTGGATCACTTTTTTAACTGCCCACAATCGGCGGGCAGCATGTCCCCCTTTTTAAAGGGTGGAAACACCCCCCAACCTTCCATAATCTCTTCCTCCCCCCACCTCCCCCCCAACCCAGGAAACGACCCTGGGGGCCAAAATTCTACCTAACAATGAAAAAACCTCAACGTGCCCCGGGTGGATAGGTCCCGCATTTTTCCCCCCTCCACTCCAAAAGTCAGAAGCTCAAAAAATGTTTTCCATCGATCATAGGGGTTTTTCAAATAAACCAGTCAAAGCTATATCTTCTTTCTTGTCCAGGCTGATTTCCTGTGGACATTCCCGTATAGACAGGCAGGATTAAACCCTCTTCAACAGGGCAGTGGAGTTTTGTGTGTATGACCCTTTTTTTCCCCGCCATTAAGCACCTACTCCCTCTTCAGGGAAAAAAAACTTATTATTTTATATAGTGGGCCCTTCGGCTCTCCTAATCCCTGCATCTTTATTCGGGGGGGTGTTGCTAGGGTCTCAGATTTGGGCCTGGCCATATGGTTTTGGGAAAAAGCGGCTTTTTTTTGTTTTTGTTTTCATTTGTGTAGATAGGGAAAGGGCTTAGTTAAAAAATAATTCTTACCAGCCCCCGTGGCGAAAATGGGTTGGTCGCGGACTCCCGGCTGGGAGGTCGTGGGGTTTGATCCATCAAGTCATGTGGGTTTTTTCGCCCGACCGGTCCCACCCAGAGTTGGTTTGTTGCGGACTCAGTTGGGGGACTGGACCCCAAAAGTGAGTTATCACTTAAAGGATGCGTTTCTGAGGGGGTTGCTCAAATTTTCCCGACCAACATGCAGGTCCTGTATCCTTTGGGCCGGTTGACGCCGGAATGAAAAAGGGAAATGAGTGCACCCTGTCATGTGTCTCAGACCGAAATGGAAATCCGTCCCTCAAACTTAATCATCTTCATTCCCATTGATCAGCATTTTAAAAAAAAAGTCTCAAATTTTTGGCCCTTATGCCCTTCTCTCATGGGACCCCGTTTCATGTCCTCTCCGGTCTTGGCCTTGGGTTTTCTTCCTCGGGGTCACCGGTATCGGCAGTCCATGGGGGCTGCGTTGGACGGACGGGTGGGCCCTCCGGGAGGGAAGCTCATCACGCCGGTCCGCGACTAGCAATTTTTTTCGCAGTAGGGGTTAGTGGTGGTTCCGCGTATGCAGATCGAACAGGCGCCCTGAAACCCCGAAGTGACCAGACAGTGCGTGTCTCCTCCGGGGGGTGCCTCATGAGATTGCATTGATGCTCCCTGGTGCCGGTGCCGGGGGTGCGGCGGGGCCGCCGGGGTGTGGTGTGGACGTCGGGAATGACGGCTGGGGCCTGCCTTGAGGGAGCGCGAGGGTTTGGACAGCAAAAAAAAACAAACCAAAAAAAAAACAAAAAAAAATTAATTCTTTTGGAACATTTTTTAAAATTTGTAGTCAAATAAATACATTTTTTGAATTTTAATGCCTGTTCCGACAGAAATTTTCGTTTCTGCCCAGCTCTACGCCTTTAGTATATTTGTGAAAGTGTATGAAAAAATTTCTCTAATCTCACCTACATAATACCCCTTTACCTGTTCATTTTCAGCCCCAACCTTTTGTTCGAGTGAACGATATGTTCTTGCCCCCGTTCTTTTTCTTTTTCTTCTTCCCGTGGCCTTCGATTTGTCTTTGGATGATTTAGTGTGGTAACAGTGATTTGGCACAAGGCCCTTTCTGGGTGCTGGGCTGTAAGCAAAAATCCTAAATTAATTATTTCTTCTCGTTCTCTTCTTCTTCTTCTTTTTCAGCAGTTTCTTGCCTATTCTGGGCTATTACCTCAAAGTAATTCGCGGTTTGGGTGAATTGATATTACACGGTAATATAAATCTAAGCTACCAGTGTATTTAGTAAAATCCCACAATTAAACAAATAAACCAAAAAATCCCCAAAAACTTTTCCCGTAACATCCCCAAACACCCCCCCCAAATACAACACAAAATACTTTTGTATAGTGTAAACACACGAAAAAATTTCAAATTACTTGAGTTTGGGGGAAACGGGCGGGTTTGATTAGGGTTTATAGTTACCTTTTTAAAGCCCGGGTAAAATGGCTAATAAAGCATAATTAGTAAGTAAAACCCTGATTCTGAGGAGCACGTTGCCCGGCTAAAATCATCCCGAAGAGAAAGAGGTGCACGCGGCAAACAAAAAAGACGAAAAATCAAGAAGGGGAGACAACTGGATTTGTTTCCCCGCCGCTTGAATATTGAAAAAGACAGGCCACATTCCAAAAATGTTTCCCCTTTTCTTTTTAGTGTTTTGCTTCTGCAACAATGAGAAAAAAAATTGATATCCCTACAAGTAACAAAAAAAAAAAAAGACACAAAATTTTCTTTTGAATCTCGTTGACATTTTTTCAACAAGAGCCCCCCACGCCCCTAATTTTTCTTTGTTCACAGAAGCGTGCGCTAAATGACGTCACCCTTATCCCCCCCTGGCAGAGAACAGAGCAAGCTGATCCGCGCGCGCGCGTGTGTGTGTGGTGTGTGTGGTGTGTGTGGGTGTGTGTGTGTGTGTGTGTGTTGTAGGTTACCTGGGGTTGTGGGTAGTGTTTTCATAGCTTTTGCCGGGGGTTGTGCGGGGGGAGGACAATTTGTGGGGTACTATTTTCCCCACACCCCCCAACTTTGACCCTAAAAATGTTGCCAAATGCTATGGGGGTGTTGCTGATGTATCTATTTCATCTACTGTAGAAGACGTTTTCTGCTAGGATCAACCAAACACACCACCCCAGACACACACACATCCCACTTACCTACCCACCCAATTTTCCTAATTTACATAAAAGCAAGTTTGGGGGAAAAAGCCCAATGAAAGGGGCAAAAAACCCCCCCTAGGCGTTTTGCCCCGGGGGAAAGGGGTGGGCGTTTGACCCCCAGACGACCCCACTGTGAACAGAAGGTCAGACAGCGGGAAGGAGGGGAAACAAACTGGGGCCAGAATCACTAGCAGGGGAAATATTCTTAATCGTTAATACAAAGTTTTTCCATTTCTTTGTTAATTATGAATATACTTAAAATGAATAATATAAGAAATTACTGAAAACAGCCCAAAAGAAACAAAAAGTCTTAAAAGACCGTTTTTTGTTGGGGGTCTCTTTTTTGCAGAACGTCTTCTTTGTTCAGGATTCAGGGAAGTATCAATGGTTTGCTAATCACTTTTTCCCAAAAACGGGGGGGGGTTTGATCCCCCTAGGCGTTTTGCCCCCTGCACCCATTTACTGAGAAACAACAACAAACGAAAAACGTTTGACGCAAGTAGCAAACTCTCATCTCATAGAAGTAAATTTTATGGGGACGGCAAGGTCTTGCTTCCTCGAAAAAAACCTGGGTTACTGGCACCACGGGACGGCGAGGGGTTAGTTCCCCACAAAAACCCCTGGGTTTTGTACACCCCCGGCGTCCGGGAGGGGGTTTGTTCCTACACAAAAACCTGGGGGCGAACCCCACGGCGTCGGCGAGGGGTTAGCTCCCTTTCAAAAAACAGGGTTACTGTCACCCAGGCGTACGGCGAGGGGTTATTCCCCTTTTTAGAAAGCATGGGGGTTTTTGCACAACCCCCGAAGTAAGGCGCAAAATTTTAGGGACGTACGGGAAAGGTTAATAGACCAAGGGTCAGTGCTGCCCCCATGCAGTCAAACCTTTCTGTCAGAACAGATGCCGGTTCTTCCAGTATCTTATGTTTTTTTTTTTCTTTGTTCCTTGTTTTGCTAGTTCAATTTTTTTTTTCAGATTCAAACCCTGGTTGTGTACTCATATTTTTAAAAGTATGTTTCCTTTTTATTATGCTTTTGGGGATTTCTCCTTTGTTGCCAATTTTAAAAATGTGTTTTTGGTAAATTTTTCCGGTTGGTTGGGTTGGTCTAGTTTTGATTGCGGAGAACTGAAATAAAAGAAAAAAAATCAAAGTCAACACGGGGCTTGGGGATGGGGTGAATGACTTCCCCTCTTGCCCTTGATACTAAAAGTGTGACTCCCGCATCAGTAATGTGTGATCCAGCATCAGTCAGTGTGACTCCCTTCTGTGCTCCATTCCATTTTTTGACCGTCCAGCATCAGTACAGTGTGACTCCATTCGCGCTCCCTTTCCCTTTTATGCTCGTAGTGTGATCCGCATCGTACATGTTGGGCTCCATTCTGCGCTCCATCCATTTTTGACCGTCCAGCATCAAATGTGTGACTCAGCTCAGTACATGTGTGACTCCCTTTTTGCGCTCCCTTCCCTTCATGCATCAGTACATGTGTGATCCCATCAGTACAGTACTCCCTTCTGCGCTCCCTTCCATTTTTTGACTGGCCCAAACAGTACAGTGTGATCCTATTTTACACCTCTATATTTGGTTTTTATTTCTACAGGATTTAGTCAATGCATCACAATTTTTAGTTGAAATGCCATCCCCAGCCCGCTACACCCCCGCAACAAAAGAAAAAAAAGTTTTTCTTTTGTTAATTGCAAACATTCTGTGCCAAAAACAACATCCCAAAAATGTCCTATAACAACAGGAAATATCTGAATCTTCTCTCTATTAAAGAATCAACGTGATTTTCATAGCTGCTGTACATGTGTGAGGATGAGCTGTGAAGGTTTTACATTGTGAAGACTGAGTGACATGACGTGAAGACAGAAGAAGACAGACAGACAGCCCCGGGGCAAAACAGAGAGAAAGGAAAGTGAAATGGGACATTGGTGAATGATTGGAGAAACAAGAAATAAATTTTTAAGTGTGGATAGATCAAATTTTAACACAGCTCCTGCCAACAACAAACAAAAAATCACAAATATTCATTTGGTTTTTAAAGACAGGAATGATAACATACAAAAAACAAAAACAAATTCAATCCTAAAATTTAAAAAGGGGACCACAATATGCAGTCAAAACAAGATTCATGTTTGTACAGCATCTGGAAAAAAAAATTGCAGCTGAGAATCAATTTCATAAAAATCTCTGTTTGTTTACATACACCACTATGTGCGCAGCACCCACACATTGTCAAAATCTTCAAAAACATTTGCCCCCAAAACAAAGGGCCCTTTGGGAAAAGACTCTCTCTTTTTCCCCAAATCTCTTTCCTACTGTGCCATTTTTTCTTGCTCTTGTAGAATGCTGGTTTAACAACAGCAAACATTTTGGCCAGGAATTAAAGCAAAGCATGAAAGGCAGGAAAATTTTGGTAAAAGCGGGGTGGAGGGAAAGGGGGGGGGGGCAGTTTTATCATCCCCGTTTTGAAAACCCGAGAGAAGAGGGGGGGGGAGGGGGTGGGCCGCCAGCCCCCTTTTCCCCCAAATTACACCTACTTTTTTGCAACCCCTTTCTGTCTTTTCAAAAGAAGAGGGGGAGGGGAGGGGGTGGACCAAGCACAGCCTCCTTTCCCCCAGTTCACACCTTTCATTTTGCAAAAACCTTTCTCTCTTTCCCAAGCATCTTTTTTTTTTCCAACAGTTTTTTGTTTTTTGCTGAGACCCCTAAAAGAAAGAAAATTGGGGGGTTTGCTCCCCCACGGAAAAACCCAACACAGAGTAACGTTTTTTCAAGACGGGCACAGCTTTTAAACTTGAATAAAGTCAGACAAATCATAGCGAACAATTAATAGTGGGGAAAAAAAAGCACAGGCCAACAACTGAAAATGTCTGGCAAAGTTTGGATTGAGGGGAGGGGAGATTGAAGATGGAGGGGAAACTGGGGGAAAAAGAAATTTAAAAAAAAAAAAAAAAAAAAAAAAAAGTTACGATATGAAAACTTTCACTGTGCAAAGGGGGAACCCCCGCAATCCCTTTTTTTAAAGGGAGTAATTTGGGATTGCTGCTCCCAGGCCCCTTTTTCCCCCCTGGGTCGGACTATCATATTTGTTGAC
The DNA here is from genome assembly GCA_018398815.1 of Conus ventricosus. Classification (NCBI taxonomy): domain Eukaryota; kingdom Metazoa; phylum Mollusca; class Gastropoda; order Neogastropoda; family Conidae; genus Conus; species Conus ventricosus. The sequence goes on along the minus strand of JAFLJL010001544.1, from coordinate 11,986 downwards.
TTTTATTCAAGTTTAAAAGGCTGTGCCAGTCTTGAATAAACGTTACTCTGTGTTAGGTTTCCGTATGGGAGCAAAACATACCCCACTTGTTTATCGTTTACTGTTCCCTACCTCATATCATTTCCGATTTTGCTTTGATTAAATTGAGGTTATTTGTCTTTGTTTCTGTCCGTCTGTGTGTTTGTCTTTTGATTTCCCTTGCATCTTTGGGTGGATACTCAGGCATAGGCTCAAAGACTGTCCCCTACATTTTATATTATTTGCATAATGTCTTTAGTTTTACAGCAACTTTGTTTCCTCCCCACACTTTCGTTTGGTTGCATTTACTACTCTTCGCTGGCTGCTCTGGGGGTGCTATTGGATTCTTTTTTGCACCCATGGTGGTGAGAACACCACAGTATTATGGACTGTGGTGTGTCTCTATTTGACGCCGGGAGTGCAGACACAACCAGCCGTGTCTCCCTGATGAGTCCCGATCCAGCGGGCGAAAGGCCTCGGAGCAGGCAATACAAATATATCTGCCTTCAAAAGGGATTGCGATGGTTTCCTTATGCAGCTAGTGAAGAGTTTTAGAGAACGGGGAAATACCAATCCTGGGCCACTTCCGCCCTCACCCAGTTTCGGGCGAAAGTAACCCAGGATTGGTATTTCCCGTTCTCTGACAAGTAAGACTTCAATAGCCAAAAAATAACGATTATCTACAAACAAACATCTGTGTAGGGTTATCCGTTTTCAATACTAATTTACTAAACTTTTCAGATTTCAGTTTTTGTTTAATCCTATGTTTTTCCTGATCATTTTCAATAACATCATTTTCGCGCAAACATTCTTCAAATGAGTCTCTGTCTTTCATGTGAAATAAAACTACAGTCTTTAACTGTTCTCTAGAGTCTTTTAAAACCGAGTTATATTTCTGGCATAAAATCCACACACTTATCCCAGCATGTCTTCCGCTGAAAGCTAGTTTCGACAAAGTGTTTTCCTTTTTAACTATGTCTCTTTCTGCTGAACAGTCATCTATAATAAATAGTGTCTGCGTTCCTTCAAACAGTCTATAAAACTGTTCTAAACACTCACTCAGTTTATTGCTAGGATTAACTAAATATATGTCATCATCTGCCCATATAAACCTTCTATCATGATATGCTTTGTTCCATTTAAGTGTTGGGCAGAAATCACAATATGATTAAAATTATAGCGATAAACTGTTTGTAATAGGTCGAGGATAAATATTGTTTTTCCACACCCAGTCTGCCCACAAATCAATGAGCAATGAGGAGTTTTTGCCATAAAGTTTAACTGCTCCATAGTTTTATAACAGAACTTAATCTAATCCAGTTATTATTTTTATCATACTCTCTGTGAAAACTTGTTCAGTATAATAAAACCCTATAAGGCCTAAATGTGTAAGATTAATCCAATTCAGTTCTGTAAGATTGTTTCTATTTAAGTCAACATTGATTTTGTTGCTTGTTGTTATGATCTTAATATCCTCGCCATTGTGAAGAACGACGATGGTAACGTTAAGACGTTTAACGTCTAAGTTTTGCCAGCTAATATTAATTCCTTTTATAAGGTCGTCACTAACGCCCACAACCCCATCCCTCTCCACATCTTTAAAGACAGAAATTTCAAATATTATTGTGAACGTGTCTCCTAATTTTCTGCTTGGAAAGAACTGTAATTTTGTAGAAGCTTTTTTTACAACTGTTTCTTTTCTGTGGAGGATGTACTGTTTTTTCCCATACGGCGTTATTTCAATTTCTTTCCGACTATTGTCGTCTGGCATAAGACTTACATGTAAAGGGCCAGAGTTGAATGCTTTTCTGAAATTTTTTTTTGGCGGCTAAAATATGTAAATGGACTTATGAATTCAAATTTTATGTCCCATTCTAAATATGGTTCTAAATGCCATTGATGTCAGGTTTTCGAACTATTTTATATTCATACTGGCCAACATATTTGCCTCTAGATTGCGCAGTTGTTCTAGTTTAGGAAATTTTTTGCTGTCGCCAACCTCTTTGCGTTTATAATCACCATCTTTAGTGTACTCAAAACCATACAAAGCGCCTATCTCACCGTTTTGTTCAAAGTCCGCAACGTCTGCAAGGTCTTTTAATTCTAAAGTTATACACCTTACAGGCGCTAATGTAACTCCTGGTTCTTCTGGCCACAGCGACATTTTTTAGAACAACTTATTATTTTATTTCCAAAACAATGTGTAGGTTATCACATTTCACAACTTTCCCCACTTTGTCTGCAATTTTTATATTAAATGATCCAACCCTCCACAAAACTAATCTTTTAAACTGTAAATTAGGGAATTGTATAATTTCATAATCGCAATATGCAGCTTTCCCTGACGGAAGAGCTCTTAAAACAGTTGAGGGCCTTCCATCATATAAGTTTTCATCAGTGCTCAGCTCATCCAAATGAACATAGAGTAATGAATGTAATGCAAGATCGAGCGGACTTTCCCCCTCATAAGTAGTTTTTGGTTGGTGTAACTCTAAATATATAATTGTTAGCTGTAAAGCCTAACATTTTAGCTAGCTCTTTATCAAAATAGTAACCTACTTCTTCTTCAGGCTTGAAGGACAACATTGTTTTCAGATTCGCATTGTTAAGTTTGAGAGTTATGTCAAAGTTACTCATTGCTTCTTTTAGTGAGCAAAACCCGTAATAACCATCAGGTATGGTTAACTGGCCAACTAAGTTTCCTGCATTATAATTTTTTGAATCTTATTATTCTCCCTGGCTTCACTTATATTAAACCATACGACTTTGTAAAATATTTCATGAAGCGCAACCATTTTGACCCCGCAATTGTTATCAATAGCATGTTCTAAAAACGAAGGACGGTCTTGGGTTGTTATTGTTACAAACATTTTTTTTAAACGAAATAAAAATGAGTGCATTCAAATATACTGGTGCAAATATTCTGTTGGGCCGCACTACAATCTTAAAAATATAGCAACTGATACTCTTGACATTGCTGTGACCCAGACTGCCTCTTTTCATAAAAAGGTGAGTACTCCATTGAAGAGCTATCTTAACCCCCCTATTGAAAACGACCACATCAAGAAAGCGTGGTTTAGTCATCCGATGCAGTTTTATCAGAACCAGTTAAACTTTGCTGTTTTTTTGCGCATCAACTGGGTGTGGAGTGTCGTATGCTGATCATTTAAATCACCATGATCCTTTGGTGAGGTCAGTGTACAGATTTCATTTTTATTACACCTTCAGACGTATTTTGACTGAACTGCAAGCGCCATTACCAAATGACAAACCGTTTAATCACTCAGCAACAGAATAGACATGAAGGCTTTTGAAAGGATTTGTAACGAATTCAATATTAACATCAAGACAGGCTTTAGACAAAAGTTGGATCATAATCATGGCCTAGGCGACCTTTATTTTCGGGGCACGCACAGAAAGTATAACTATGACTGGCATCCTCCTTTCAAATCTTTCTTTTTTGGCACAACTGTTGAGCCTGGGTCCCTACAGCAAGAGCATAAACAGCATGGACAACATTTATCTTAGACACTTCTAAGGGCCTAAACTAGGGCGGGAATAGAACGAATAAACGACTCTATTCGTACTTACGTTTGGTGTTTGCTAGGTTCGCAAGCACAGGCAAGATCGAGCATAACTGATCCTTCTACTGGCTTTGACGCGCAAAAACAATACTTAGCAAATTTAGAGGACGCCATTAATTCTACAGTTGATTTACCTTCAAGTATTGAAAGATACCAAAATGTTTTAAAATACGCAAGATCGAAAGTAGACTTTGCTGTTGGCACTGGTTTATACATGCTGCCTTCTGACCTCAGACTCCAGATAGGAACAATAATGAACTACAACAATGAAATTCTTGTTGCAGGCAATGAACAGAAGGTTGGGAAAAACGACATAAATTCTGAGCCAGTAATATTACAAACAATAAAAGAACACCCAAGAATAAGTCATCTAATCCCCGAGGCCCAACCCCAAAAGCCATTGAAGACTCAGCAAAGCTCGCGGACTCTGTTCGCGATGACCATGAATATGAAAAGACAGCGCTTGTTCTTGGATTAACTGGCATAGGATTACTTGGTCTTTATCTTACTAAATATTAACCCAACTATAAAGAGAGCTAATGCCCATAAGTGCTCGGCCATAAAGCCAACTACTTTGCTTGCAGTAGACAAAAGCCAGCTAACAATACTCCCTAATATTCCTGTAAAGAGTCTATAGCTTTACCAGCTAAATTTTTTTAATAAACTCGCAAGATGATCAAGCTGTTTTTTACACCATGATTTATCAGGCCGGTGATGGAGGCGATGGCGGCGGAGGCACTGGACTTTGGCCTCCACCGCCGCCTGTAATAGCCATCCCATTTGTACTTATTGCAAATCCTAAGGCCGTTAAAACGCTTGCTAATGTGACTCCATGCTCTCTAAACAGCGTTCGTATTCGTCTGCTAGCGTTGTGTCTTCATATAAAATTTTTTCGATAGTTTCTCTATTCTATTCACTTGAGTTCGTAATTGGTCTCGGTTAGTAGTCAGCGCGTTCTAGTCTTGCTGATCTTTCTTGTTCAAGATTTTTTAGTCTTTGTCTTATTATTTCTTTAATATCGGGCCCTACGATGGAGTCGTCAGCCTCAACGAGTTTTTCTTTTTCTCTTTTTATATGCTCATCTAGTTCACCTAGTTTGCTAAATTGTTTGTTAATTCGCCTTTGATGCTTCTCAAAGCATGATAAAGGGGCTGCTATTTCTCGCATGGGCAGCGGGGAGTCGTGTATAGTCTTTAATGCTGTTTCTTCTGAAAAACTGGTTTCTGCTTCTATTGCATTTATTATTCCATCTGCCGATTGATTTAATTCTTCAAGTTCCATGTTTTGTATTTGGTTAGCTGTTGGGAGTTCCTGCAGTGTGTTTTGAAGTTTAGCAACTGCATCCTTATCTAATTTTGGTTTAGAAATGCCAAGGCGATTTTGATCTTTCACACTGAGTCCTTTGTATAATTGTACTCTTGGCTAAAAACTTTGATGGTCTGGTTTAGTTGTAAGCCGAACAAGTTGTCCTTGGTCGTTTTTTCACAAACAAATGGCCATCTTCTAATTCAAAATCATTTGGGTCTATAAATTCGGGAGGTTCTTGACCTAAACTTTTGTAAAATGCTCCGGCCGTACTTTCTGTTAATTCACGCCGCATTGAGAGCGTTGAGCGATGCTGTGTCAAAGGGATCATTTCACTCATGTCGTCTCCAAGATCAAAAACATCATAATCTTCTGCATCTTCAATGCCTGCCATGGTTTTAAATAATTAATTAATTTTTTATTTTGTTTATAAAAAAATGTCACAAGCACATGGCTCGATTCTTGACCCCATAGAAGACTGAAAGAACCCTTTGGCGTGAAGGGAAATAAGCGGACTATTACTGTTCCAAATAAATCCATCTACTATTGATGCAGATCAAATTCTTACTGTCAAATTTCCAGACCTAGGAGCAGATGACGTGATTGTGCCAGGCTCTGCGCGTCTTACTTTCAAAATAGCGCTCGCTTCAACAACAGACCCAAACAGGACAGTTGTACAGAATCTGGGGCGGGCAATCGTTAAGAAAATTTCTATAAAACTTGAGGGGCAAGAAATATTTTCTTTACACAATGCAGACATATTTTTAACCTATTCTGATCTATGGCTAACCGGGACTGAAAGGGCTGACTTTGCGTTTCAAGGAATAGAAAATGAAGAAGCACTAAAACATAGAATAGGTGCCGCAGATACTAAAGACGGCAAAAAGTATGCGGCTGTAAATTTTGCGTTTGGAAATCGCTTTTCCATTCCCTTAGATTTTGAGTTGTTAAAAGCGCATGCGCCATACTTTCAAGGAGCATTAAAAGACAGATTGTCATATGAACTAACTTTTAATGAATACAAACGGTTATCAAATCACAGACACCGAAGCAAAGTACAGCATTTCTGACATCTCGTTAGAGTTTGACGTTGTTAGCAACCCTAATTTAGCAAGGCTGATTGAACAACAATATCAGTTCAAAATTAGCAATATATTACGAAAGAGTGATTCATCATACAACATATCCCAAAAGCAGGGCAGACACTATATGGAATTTTAGTTTTAGTGCCGCAGCAAGATCGCTTAAAGGTATTTATTGCTGTGTGAAGATGAAGAACCATTCAAAAGAGGAAGTGAAAAGTTTTTTAATCCAAAAATAACGAAAGTACATGTTCGATTGAGGGCAGTCCTAACCAAATCTATGCTAACGAGCTTAAACCTTATCAGCATTTTGATGAAATAAGAAAATCGTTTGGAGGTGGGAGGTGTAGAAATCCAACAGTTTACCTTGTGGCTAAAGATCTACACCTACACAGTGTAAGACTTGATGATTATTTAACAACAAAATACGGTTTTATGGATTGACCTAAGGTCAACGGAGGATAATCAGTTACATGGAAGCGGAGAACTGTGAGAGACGTAATAAACATTCAAATTGATAAAGAAGAAGAAGCCGATAAACCGCTTAATGTACATTGTTTTTAATATATGATGCGCAGCTGAATATTGAAAATAACAGATTAAAAGATATACAATACTAAATTATTTTTATTTTATAAAAAGCATGTCTGTTAAACATTATCCAAATGTGCCTACAGCGCCGCCAAGAGAAGAGATAGTAGAAAGCCCTAACATAAAAACCTTTAGATTAACTAACATTACACAAATGCAACAAAAAAATAGAGCAGGACCTTTCAAAATACAGCAAAACCAAACGAAGGTATTCTGCTGCCTTTAATGCTGTTACATATGTTAATACTGGAACATCGACTATAAGCGCTCTATCAGCAGGAACGAGTGTTGGTCTCTTAGCAACGGGCAAGGCGCACCCGCAGCTTTACCTCTAGGAGGTTTGTCTTTAGCTCTCGGTTTGTGTTCATTAGCTGTAAGTGCGGCCGGCAAAAAATTAAAAACTAAACTCCAAAAGCACACAGCTATGGTTCAACTAATAACGGCTAAACTTAGTTCGTTTAAACTGACAATAAATAAAGCGCTTGTTGACTCAAACATCACGGATGAAGAATTTTAAACGTTTACAGGCCGATTTTGATGACTACAAAAGACAAAAGTTTGATCTTCAAAGAAAGGCGGGGACAAGTTTTTCTCAACAGCCAGACGCCGAGCAGATAAAAAAGGAATGCTTAAAAAAGTAAACGAAACATAAACTCTGTTCTAAACAGCTCACATTAACAATGCCAAAGGGCGTTAAAACTTTAGTTTATGAGTCCAAGCGCAAAAAGACCGTTGATATTGGTTCTGATTAAGTATTTTTTTTTTAATTTAAATAAATATTTTGGCTTAGAAAAGAAAGACAGCATGGCTAAGATATATGAAGGACAAGACGAATTGTTTGAAGGAATGCTCGAGAGAGAGCGTTTATCAAGAGCACTGAATGATATTGATTTAGAAGTCATTGACCCAACAAACGTACAGGCAAGCGTTGTACATGCAATTTCTCAAGTTCCAAGTAAACTAACAATAGACCCGCCAGTTAAAGTAATGTTAGCTGTTTTAATCGACTATATAACAATAAATGAAGAAAATCTAGAAGTCTGGGTCTCAACTAAACAACAGACTATTCTTTCTCATAACGACATAACACCCGGTTGGGCAACGAACTGCTTACACAGTTTGACGCTGCCGCTGAAGAAGCTAAAATGAGAGGCTCTGGTTGGTCAGAGGCGAAGTCCTAGAGATTAGATTAAAACAGGCTAAGTATGCGCCGATTGTAGGCAGGGCTTACATTCCACTACCTCCAGCATTAGTTGCAAAAAAAGCAGTTTTAAACATAAGGAATACAGACAACAAATGTTTTATGTGGTGTGTTCTCGCAAGGCTGCATTACGTCCCGACCACGCAGAGAGAGTGACTAACTATCGGCAATACACCAAAGATCTTAACTTCAATGGAATATCCTTTCCTGTTAGTGTAGACCAAATTGATCAGTTTGAAGAGCAAAACAAACCAATTAACTGTCAATATCTACACATGGGATGAGGAAACAAATCTACAGCCGATTAAAGTGTCCAAGAACAGTCCAACAATTGGCGAGCCAGACAAAAATCATGTTGACTTACTACTGATGCTTTCGCCAGCGGGGCTGCCACATTACACATTGATACGAACAATGAGTAGACTAATGCAGCATACTTCAAAAGATGGGCACAAACAAGAATTCTGCAAAAATGTTTAACAAGAATTCCATCTGTGCAAGCCGCGAGTGAACATATAAAACATTGTAAAAGTTCTGTAGACTGTAATACAGAACTAATTACGCCCCCGCCAGGATCTAAAGTTAGTTTTAAGAACTGGACAAAACTGCAACATTCTCCATACGTAGTTTACGCAGACTTCGAGTCGCTTATTTTCCTTATGAAGGGCCAGCGCCACAAAAACTTCGAAAAACAGTCTTAATGAGTAATCATCAGATTTGTTCTTTGCCTTCAATTATTGTTAGGTCGGATGGCGCTCATTCAACACCAGAATTATACAGAGGACCAGATGCGGCTAGAAGATTTTACAGCGCATGCAGCAAGTGCGTAATGATTGTTCTAATAATCTGAATTTATCTGAAATCATGATGACGCCTGAAGACCAACAACAGTATGCCTCAGCCACTCACTGTTGGATTTGTGGTTAGGCCTCTCATCAGACGCAGCGAATCCAACAGGTGGCCTTAGCGGCCAGCGGGTAAGAGACCATGATCACATTAGTGGAAAGTTCAGAGGAGCAGCGCACAGTAAATGCAATCTTCAACTAAAGTTTGAACCAAAGACATGAGAGCTGCCCATCTTCTTTCATAACTTGCGAGGTTACGACTCTCATCTTATATTGCAAGCAGTAACCAACGCCTTCAGGGTAGCATGCATTGCACAGTCATCAGAAAAATACATGTGCTTTAATCTAAATAACATGTCTTTTATGACTCTATGCAACACATGATGGGATCATTAGAGTCACTAGCTATGTCCTTAAAGTCCTGCCCAATAACAGAAGAATATTTTGACCCAACTCTCGTTAGAAAGGGCGTTTATCCTTATGATACATGAACAGTTGGGAAAGGTTTGACGAAGATACACTCCGCCTAAAGGCGCGTTCTTTTCTAGCCTTAGAGGAAAGGACATCAGTGATTCTGATTACCAGCATGCTCAAGATGCGTGGCAAAAGTTAGAGTGTAAAACGATGGAGACTATCATGACTCATACTTGATGGCTGATACATGTTTCTTGGCGGACGTCTTTTAAAATTATAGGAAGACCTGCATGAAACATACAGCTTGGATCCTGCATTATATTTCTGCGCCCGGGATGAGCTGGGATGCTTTTTAAAGTATACTGGAGTACAGATTGATTTATTGTCAGATTTACCAATGATTCAGATGATTGAAAACGGATTGTGCGGAGGAATTAGTATGGCGCGCAACATTCGGTAAAGCAAACAACAAATCCTAGATGATTATGATCCAAGTAAAAGGCCTAACTATCTTATGTATTTTGATGCAAACAATCTGTATGGATGGGCAATGGTGCAATCACTTCCGTTACGCAACTTTAAAATGTACACAGGCGGTGATCCGAATAATATTCAAAAGGCATTAAAGTGGTTGAGCAGTTTAACGCCGGGTCAACAGCGTGGTTTCATTCTAGAAGTTGACCTAGAATATCCTCATGAACTCCATGACCTACATAATGACTACCCATTAGCAGCAGAAAGTCTAAAGATGGATCCAAGAGAGCCGCCTAAACTTGTGCCTAATCTTCGAGCAAAAAAAATTATGTCTGTCATTACAGACTTCTACAATTTTATTTAAGACATGGGTTGAAGTTGACAGCAGTTCATCGCATAATTGCTTTTGATCAAGAACAGTTCATGAAACCATACATCATGAAGAACACTGACCTCAGAACTAAATCCACAGATGCTTCAGAAAAAGACTTTTTCAAGTTGATGAACAACAGCTGTTTTGGAAAGACTATGGAGAATCCGCACAAGCGCAAAGATGTCAGATTGGTCACCAAAGAGAACGAAGCAATTAAGCTGACTTCAAAACCTAATTATCAGGACTTCAGAAGATTTCATGATCAGCTTTTTGGCATAATGATGAAAAAAAAGAAAGTCAAATTGGACAAACCTGTATTTATTGGGTTTACCGTTTTAGAATTATCAAAGCTTTTGATGTTAGAGTTTCTTTATGACTACTTTAAGCCCTCGTATCCCGAGTCCAGAGTGCTTTACACAGATACAGATAGTTTTGTTATAGATATCCCTACTGAAGACATCTATAAAGACATGGAATTAGAAGTAGCTAAAGGACATGCGGGATGGTATGATACATCTGATTACCCTAAAGATTCGCCTTTGCATTCAATTACTAACAAGAAGGTTTTAGGAAAGATGAAGGATGAATTATCTGGAAAGGTGATCAAGGAGTTTGTTGGTTTAAGGTAAAAAATGTACAGTATTTCGAGCCAGGAGAAAATCATTAAGAAAGCAAAGGGAATATCTCGCAGCGTTGTGCAGTCAAACATATCACATGACAACTACAAAGAAGCATTGTTTGGCAATAAGACTTTTCATCATGACAACGTAAAACTGCGATCTAATCTACATGAGATCAACACAACAGTTGTAACAAAGAAGTCATTAGATAGAACAAACACAAAACGGGTGTTTGTTAATCCAGAGTTTTCATATGCAATTGGGCACTGGAGAACCGCATAAACAGGGGGTTTTATATTTTTCATCAACTTTTATTACAAGATCAATCATAGCTTCATCCAATTCATTTAAATCTTTTCTCATGTTTGCTTGACGAGTTCGAATTTTTTTTATTATTTCAAGATATTCTTTTTCCCCAATTTGGGGGTTTGAGTTGTAGGTGATCTGGATGATTAGCATGCATTGATTAATCCTCGAAAATGTTTCCTTAATAGCATTACACGCCTGAAATGATTCCCGTATCATTTTCAAGGTCTCTTCCTTTACCATTCTTGTTTCGTTCTGCGCTTCCTTCTGGCCTTCCATTTTAAACCAAAATATGTTTACGTAAATTAATTAAAGCGGAACTGTGTCTGGCGGAATTATCTGCAGTTCTTCTTTCACAAAAGATCTTTGAGGAGCTGGTTGTTTTGTTGTGTCAGTTTCTCGTAAATAATACACGGGCGGATTCATCTTTACAATTCTTTTATTTCATATGGGTCAACACTCCAAACTGGATCGGTTGCCCTGATGCGAGTGTCCCCTTCTGCTTCTCCCGGTAAATAAAGGTACCTTACTTTCAAACCAAACGGTAATAGTTTGCTGGGTGTACTGGAGTCTTCAGCAACATTTATTGTTTTTCTTTTGATTGCTTGTACTGGTTTAGCCCTTTAAATTCTTCATTATTCATTGCGCGCAAAACTGAGGGCAGTCTTCTAACCCATTCTGTGTTGCGAGAGTTGTCAATAAGCTCTCTGTGATACTGGTAGGAGAAAAGTCTTTCGGCTAACTGTTTGTTAAAGTTTTCAACTAAAGCCTGTGATCTGTGAACTCCCGGAATGCCTCTTTTAATGGTAACTCTGTGTGTTTTAACAATAATTGATTCACTTGGCCTTTAAATTCTTTTCCATCATCAACTTGAATCATGCGAGGGTAAGTTAAGGGGCCTCGTTGGTATATCAGTTGTATAGCAACAGCAACAGCAGAAGCACTCTTTTGTGTTAATGGTTCCGCATCTTTGTATCTTGAAGCCATGTCAATGACGTGTGCTACTTAAATCTTTTTCGTCTAATCTATCAGAGGGTAAAATAGAAGATCCATTGATGGTGTCGTTTGGAGTGTGTTCACAAAGTGCGTCATTGTCGTTGGAAACTGTGAGTGCTTGTACTTATTTCCGTTATCTATCGAGGGTAAATAAGATGATCCATTTGATGGTTGTGT